>OX457038.1:26333955-26358955 GCA_949752735.1 Lumbricus terrestris
TCACTCACTCACTCACTCACTCACTCACTCACTCACTCACTCACTCACTCACTCACTATCACTCAATCACTCGATCACTCAATCACTCACTCACTCACTCACTCACTCATTCACTCAATCAATCAATCACTCACTCAATCACTCACTAACTCACTCACTCACTCGCTCGCTCACTCACTCACTCACTCGCTCACTCACTCACTCACGCTCACTCACGCACTCACTCACTCACTCATTCACTCACTCATTCACTCACTCACTCACTCAATCACCCACTCACTCATTCACTCACTCACTCACTCATTCACTCACTCATTCACTCACTCACTCACTCACTCAATCAATCACCCACTCACTCATTCACTCACTCACTCAATCAATCAATCACTCATTCTCTCACTCCGCCGCTCTCTGTATTTGCAGAATGCAGATCCCACTTCTGCTTCATCACTATCTGTGTACAATACATGCAATCGACGGATACATCTACGTGCATAGAAAAATAGAAGACATTGAAGTCATTGTTTTCATCATTTAGTCTCAGTTGTTGCCTGCTGCAACGAATTCACTCTCGACCGTTCAGCCAATTTAAGACGTTGGATGTACTCGCGGATTTTCTGGGCTTTGTCTGGAAAAAGAAAGAGACAGAGAGAGAGACAAAGAGACATACAGATGGACACAGAGAGATAGAGACAGAGGAAGACATAGAGATACAATGAAATAAAGACATTGAATGAAACCGATAGACAGAGGAAGACAGAGGCAGAAACACAGACAGAGACAGAGAAGGAGTAAAGTGAGTTTCCAGTTATTTTTGTGGCATCTTTTGTAAGCTTTAGGTTGCGTGCCCGAAATGGTTTCCAATTACGCATTCATTCATTGCTGGCATTCGCATTGATCACCAGATCCTGGACAGAAATAAGCGACCGAACGAAAGTGGATTCCATGTGAGATGGTCGTACAAACAGTCTCTATTAGATGGTCTGCTCTGTATCTGTCTGAATGTTGCAGCCAGCCATGTTCAATCAGACTCGGAGCAAAAACTGTTAGGTTGAAGCAAAAAATGGTGCTTCTTTCAAATGCACAAAAAGGAATCAATTGCTGGAACGCAACCAAGTCAAACCCTTTCTCTACAGCAGTAACTTAGTTTCTATGCGTTAGTCCTGACAGGAATGAACAACTTGATTGCCACCGTCCATATGCCCAATGTCTGTCCTTGCGTACCACATCAGTATATAATATATATGTACAATGTACATTGTACAATGTAAGTGACCAATGACCATGCACTCCTGTACATAATGTCTTTCCTTTGACCGTTACTTATGACTTCTCTTTCAAGACGCTGTCTATTGTACAGACGATGGGGTGGCTATTGTACAGGCAGGCAGCGTGGTGAAGGCCCTCATTCGATTAATTCATTGAAAAATGAGCACGATCAAGTAAGTAACACGGGCGCTATATAAAAACGTTGAAGATCCACATTCATCTCATATGACGTAATTCATCTCTGCCTTATTCTTCACTTTCCAATCGTCAGATTACAATTATTGTTTCTTTTGAGCAGTTTCTCGATTTACGTTTCATTTCATTTTTCTTATCTTATCTTATCTTATCTTATCTTATATGATCTTATCTTATCTGACCATTTATAAAGCGCTTCTCGTAGCAAGAGCCTTCCAGAAGCGCTCCCAGTGCGTTCAACCCCGAGAAAAAGGCAACTTTTTAGACGAGAGAAAGACGAGGATACACTACCAGAGAGGATGGCAGAGCGAACTGATGATGGAAGCCCATTCCATAGGGAGGGGCCAATGCAGGCAAATGATCTGAATTGAGCCATGGCGGTCCTGACTCGAGGGGCAAGGAGGTCAAGCCGATCAGAGGACCTAAGAGGACGCAGCGAAGTGGCAGAAAGTGGGCAAAGTATCTGATCGCACAGATACTTCGGAGCAAGACCCATTTGAGACTTAAGGACCAAAATCAGGACTTTAAATTGTATACGCGCTGAGGGTGGAAATCAGTTTCGCTGTCTTATCAGCGACACTACTGATTAAAAACAGCATCGAGTCAACATCACATTCTCTGTGTCTGTGACTGTCTGTTTATTTGTCTCTCCGTATCTCTCTCTCTCTGTGCATGCGTGTCTCTATGTATCATTATCTGTTTCACCAAGCCATGATTTCCAAATGCATCGCACATCTCACTCAGGTGCATTCCCTCCACTTCACTCCAGTTGCATTTGGCTATTGTCATCTCACGGGTGTTTCTTTTATTATTAATATTGACGGGAGATTTCTTGCCCCCCCCCAACAAACGACGTCTACTTCATTCTGACCATCGTCGTCGTTGTTGTGATGAGTGCATTGAGCGTTTGATACAATGCGACAGAATTTGACAAATGAATTGGATTACTCCAACGGATTGCATTTTCAAACAAGAGATGCTACTTTTTCATCGCGTCATGGAGACAGATATTTGCTCAGACAAATATCACTAAGATATGTGCTAAGCCAATTGCATCTACTGAATCGCAACTTTCCTTTTTTGCATTCGTTCAGAGTCTCTATTTCATTAGGTGGATTGGTGGTTAAGTTGATGTGTGGGTTGGTGTATGGATGGAGTTGATGGCTGGTTGAGCCAGTGAGTGGATGGTGGATTGGTTAGTGGCTGGGTGTATGGATGGATTGGTTGGCTGGTTGTTTGTTCAGCTATTTGTGTACATTAAAAATTCATCGACGTCAGTTTGGAGCCATGCATGAACTCAAGTCTGCGATGAAGACGCCAGAGATTATTATA
This sequence comes from Lumbricus terrestris, assembly GCA_949752735.1. Lineage (NCBI taxonomy): Eukaryota > Metazoa > Annelida > Clitellata > Crassiclitellata > Lumbricidae > Lumbricus > Lumbricus terrestris. The sequence continues at coordinate 26,336,752 of OX457038.1, forward strand.
GTAGTTACCTGGAGCCGTCTTCGTTTTGAATCATGAATTTCACCAGCCAGCTAATTGCATGCACGTGCACGTACCATCAGATGATGAAAGAAATGTCTTAGACTCATTCTGACACGTGGTTAGACAGAAATAATCAGGAAAACATGTGTAAAATATTTACGCGGTCTTTCTTTTTCGAACCCACACTTTATCTGCAAGGAAACGCATTGCATGGAACTGAAAGTAAGTTCACGAATATGAGCTACGTCCGGAATGGCGCCGGTATCGATTCGGAAAATGAAATGATGAGATTCTGTGACTAACTTCGCGTGAATAAGCTGGCACCAAGTTCTTTGCTTTCGAGCTTTAGAAATTCTGAGATTATGATTACGACATTTTATTTTGGTACCTGCCTCTGTCGCATTATTTCCACACTTAGACAGCTGAGTTGTATGTGTTTTACTCCATGCAAGTCATTGTGTAGCCTAACCTGGTAGGCCTATAGGCTATGCATCTCGCTCGTTGAACGCCATAGCCTACGGCATGGAGTATAAGTTATTTGCGGCCTGTATGAATCATCATTATTGTCAATGAATCAAGACTCGGTTGGACTTCGTGAATGCGGTATCCGACCAATGATATCGAGTGATTCGAGTAGATCCATCATATTTCGATGAACTACAATAAACTTTTGCGTTCTTCACTGACTCTAACACGACTAACAGATTATTAACAAGCCAGGCGTACTTTCAAGAGACGACACTCTTCTGATCAGAAACCAAATAATAACCAACTAAGTTACAATGTACTAAGAGAAGTCACAGACATCGAATTCCAAAAAATATGAACCAACCACGGAGAACAGATGAAAGTCCTTTGCAGTTCTGATGCAAGACTCAGCAAGAACCTACGTGTCGGTAGATCGGGTGTTATATACATGTATATGTAGGCCTAAACGTATACGAGATCAGCGAAGAGAAGCGTTCGATCGACTACATGATTTGAATGCAATGACTGTAGATGGAGGGCAATCAAATATAATTATTCTGATTTGAATTCTTAACTCAAATGCAATCAGTCCAATGAAAGCAAAATGTGTCTGATGGGTTACTATTTTGTAGTTTTTAATTATGATTCAATTAAGAGAATTTTGAGCCACTTGTAATTTCAATCACCAAGTCAGCTGGAAACATTGGTATAATTATGCCAGCGAATGTGAAACATATGGACAAGTCAACCAATTCAGTCGGAGAGTTCAACACTTTTCTTACGTACATACATGCATACATGCATACATATATGCATACATACATACATGCATACATACATACACACATACATACATACATACATACATACATACATACATACATACATACATACATGCATGCATGCATACATACATACATACGTACATAAATACTTATGACGTCGGAAACGATTGGTGCCTGGATGTCATCCAATCGCCTCAGGTTAAATCCTGGTAAAACACAATTTATTTGGGTTGGAAGTCGTGTGCAAGTTTCTAAAATTGATATGCAAAATCTGCAACATTGCTTTCCTGGCATGACTTTTTCTACCACTGTGCGTGATTTGGGTGTGACCTTGGACCAAGAATTGACCCTTTCTGATCACCTGAGGAATGTTTGTCGCACTTGCTTCTACCATCTTCGTCAAATTCGCTCGGTACGTCGCTCACTTACAACCAAAGCTGCCACTACTCTGATGCATGCATTTATATGCACGAGAGTTGACTATGGTAGTGCCATCTATGCGGGCTTAACACTTTCACGCATTAATAAGTTGCAATCTGTCCTTAATGCTGCGGCCCGCCTGATTGGCGGCATACCAAAGTTTGGGCATATATCAAGTTTTATACGGGAAGAACTGCACTGGTTGCCAATGCAAAAACGTATTGAGTTTAAGATTTTAATGTTCATGCGCAATTGCCTAGCAGGCCAAGCTCCGATCTATCTTATGGAACTCTGTGTACCTGTGCTGTCCATCCCAGGCCGTAGATTCCTTCGCTCTGCTACGCATGGTGACCTGGTTGTCCCTAGGGCTCGATCTTCCACAGTGCTACATAGAAGCTTTGCTATGGTTGGCCCGTCTTTCTGGAATAAGTTACCTATTAGTCTTCGCAATGAACTTCTTTGTATTTCTTTGCCCCTTTTCCGCAAGCGTTTGAAAACCATTCTCTTTGATTGTGGTTAGGTGTCAGGTCGGGAGCGCCTCTGAGGAGTTCTCTTGTAGTGGCGCTATATAAATGTACGATTACAATTACAATTACGTACATACATACATACATACATACATACATACATACATACATGCATACATACATGCATACATACACATCAGCATGCATGCATGGCATTGCATGCGTGCAAATGCAAAGAGACCGATATTATAATATGGATTGTTGTAATTCTCATTCGATGTGGACCTTTAGGATAGGGTGATCATTTCCTCGCCAACAAAACCTGGGACACTTTTTTGAAAAGTTAACGTTAAATAATATTGTAATTCCTTAACTGCGGCCACGGATCCGTAAATGGCCAGGTAGAGGGAATAAGAAGCAGAGGAGGACAGACAAATGGATGATGAATGTTGGATGGAAGATCTAAAGACAAAGCACAATCAGGACATGCGAGAAACCGTTGATCATAAAACCAGGAACTGAACGATATAGAGACGTCTTGCTAAAGCCTCGTCGTCAGAACATGCCTGACGGGGGAGCGGGGGTGGCAGAGGGGAGGAGACAAGAAACTACAGGACTAGATCTATAATAGGCCCACGGGCCGAGTCCAATAAGGTTTAGGCCTACAATCAAGATGGCGAAAATGAATAAAGCGATTGTTCAACAACAGAAGAGAATTCTACTAGCCTACTCTCATCTTAAAGCCGGTGTCACGAAATAGAGTATCCCCCGTATTAATTGTATCCCCCCAAATTAATAAAAGTCGAAAAAACCGCTTCCGCGTGTATTTTTTGGTGCAAATTATTTTTCATCTGCTTTATGTTGAACAATGACACTAACAAGTATGTTTATTCTTACTATATAATTTCTTTTGCCCTGTTTTTAGAGCACTTAAAACATTGAAAACACTTAAAAACACTCAGAGTCACTAAATAAATTCGAGTTGCCTTTATCTGAGCATTGCTTAGGACACTTAAAACAATTAGAGTCACTTTAAATTTTGATTACAACATATTTTTTTTATTATGCTCATTTTTCAAAAAAGGGGATAGAATGGTTTATCCCCCCGGATAGTATAGACCGGTCAATTCCATCCGGGGGGATAGATTAATTCATCCCCCCGGATAGCTTTCAGGGGGGATACTCCGTTTCGTGTCACCGTCCAATTGGTTCAAGTAGCCCACGAGAACAAGTGCAAGCTTTGTGCTGGTGTGGTTTAATGTGTCGTTCGCAAGCGACACAAAATATTTATTACACTGGAGTTGGAAATTAGCTTAGTGGCATGGGCGGAGTTTGGTTTTCGTTCTTGGAGGGACTAAAGCCTTCTTGGGTGGGGAGGGTGGCTAAGCCCGGGAAAAGATACCATTTACACGGCAAAAAATCAATCTGGGTCTTCTTGGGGGGCTTAGCCCCCCTAGCCTCTGATAAACTCCGCCCATGCTTAGTGGGTTGATCAGGATTGTTTCCCCACATTCTGGATTGGTCTGATTTATTTAGGCAGTCATTAAATTGTAGACTATAGATTAGATTGCTTAAGTAAGCTTTTCCGTATTATGCTAGAGCGTTAGAGTTAGCATCGGTAAGCCGGAGCAAAATTTTATAACTGAACCAGTGGGCCGCATCAGTAGAATATTATTAATAATATTTTATGTACAGTGTCTACACTGCAGCACAACCTTTAACATTTCATATAGGTCTAAATTGACAACATGGCTTCCATTACAACTTTTTTAGGTTATAAACCATACTTTTTCTGTCATTTTTTTACAATGAACTGACGCTTCCAGGATACAAGTAAGTTTGACAGCTTATTTCCCTTCTTGTCAAAAACCGGGACAATTTTGCCATTTTGCCTAAATCGTCGGGACACCGTGACACGCCACAAAACAACCGGGACATGTCCCGGAAAACCGGAAAGTATGGTCACCTCTACTTAAGAACGACTTTGTCGAATGTACAATTGTGCATGCACATCATAACAAGGGCGGATACAGGAATTTTCGAAGGGGGACCAAAATTTTCGGTCTTGGAGCAAGGAATTTTTTGTCGTACGGGCCTCGTGTGCGGACTTCGTGGGTGTGCAGAGGACCTAAGGAATTACTCATTACTCATGGGGGGGGTGTCACGTCAACTTTCCGCGCCAGAATAGCTGGTCAACAATAAAGAATTTTCTAAATGGGGCCATGACCGGATTGGACCCCTGGATCCGCTCCCACCTCATAATTCTCGAAAGGTTGAATACTGCGTTTCAGAGATGGGCCTAATCCTTCTGCCCTTTCGGTCATAATATTATTCGCAGAAAGCTCTTAGGCTTTCGCTGCTATCGAGCTCGTCCGCTGTATTATACGCGTATGATGTATACTGACTTGGATGCGATCAGCATCGCAATAAACCGTCACAATAAAGTCGCTGGTCTGTCCTGACTCTCTTTATAATAAACCGCCACCATAAAGTCGTACCCTGACCCTTTCTATTGTCTGCGAACCGTTTTTTTATGGATTTATCAATGATTCAATGCTGCACGAACGAGTATAGCCGTGGTTTTCATCGCCGCGAACGTGTGACCTGCATAGTGAAGACAAAATGCTCCAGCAGGAGCCTGCAATGTGAGTGAGATGGCGAGACGGACACGTCTAGCATTAGTCAACGTTGTCCCAGACGTTGGTCATAACTGTCAGCTGCAAACTCTGAACTTGGCTGTGCCATCATTCATTCTGTTAGGCGTAGTAATAAATGGCGGCGAGAGTTTTTGGACGTCGGCTATGTTCCACGGGTGTGCGAAAGCTTGCCAGTGAAGACCTGTCCTGTTGTTTTGATCAGCAGTCATGACCTTCCGATGAACATTCTGTGTTTATCTTGCTAATGCAACATTTCTGAATATATATCTGGGAGCAACTTGAATTGGTCGACAGAGTACTTCATGCAGATGATGTCCAGAACTAAATCTACAGTCACAGATGTATTGCGGTATACATAAGCGCAATGTTTTCATTATTTCCGTTTCCTTTCCATTGATTTATAGCTTCCTTTACTTTGGAAGGAGACTCGTTACACCCAATACAGGCCTAAAGTTCGTTTAACTTATGAAACTATAACTTTAAGTCAAAACCTTTTTGTCAATGCTTTTGACCTTGACGAAGTAAACTCCATAACAGGAAACATATTGCTATGATTTCAACTCATGTAGAGTACTTCCTGTTTCCTAGTCCTCTTTTGAATGTATATACTAGAGACTAATGTTTCTTTAATTCATCGTCCTCCATCAAAAACATATATCATACATGAACTTGTTATAGTTTATCCACGCAATCCTCCACTTATTTCTCGTGACCAACTCACCTAGGCGTTGCTATGCCAACGATGCAACGCTAAGCTGACATGGAAGCCTGTAGGTATTTTTGCAGAAGGAGCCTTGAAGAGGCGCTATATAAATTACGATTGATTGATTGAAAACACACAATGGTCACTGTTCAACTTTTAGCAAGATCTTCGGCGCTACCACACCAGTAGATCGCGACATGCAGGTAATTTGACATGTCTATTTAACTCTTGACGTATACCCTATATGACCTTTGAAATTTTTAATAGGCTATCGTCTTTACATTAATTTCTTCAACCTGCTGAATTATTGCTCCCATGATCCGAAGGCGATCTATTGAAATTCTACCTGAATGCTGGCGTGCACTGAAGCGTTTGAAAATGAAATGCAGGAAATTAAGAGCTGGGTATTATTCATATAAAATTATATAGGTTTATATATGTAGCCTAAATGTATTAGTGTTACCTGGTGTATCATTAGTATCATTCGCGCTTTAGTGCGAAGAAATTTGCTAAGAATCGAAAAGTAGGCCTAGTGCTTAAAAAGTAAGTGTCAATTTTCCAGGCCCTATATATATGTGCGGACACCCATGTAAAGCTGATCTGCATTTATAGCCTTTCATACACGTTGTGTAAAGACCGAATTACATGATTATCTGATCCGTCGTCTGTCTGTCTCTAAGTCTCTGTCTGTTTTTATAACTATGATATGCTTTTAGCACATGCATCACTCGAGAGGATGATGGCACTCAGGTACTCCACAAAATGCCGCCAAAAAGACGAAGGAAATCTTGCGCGTCATGATGACTCTGTTACTGAGTGGATCTGTTGTTTCCTCATCTAATACGCATCGCTGTCTTATATGATAGGCCACACGCAGACTGAGGTCTACACAGGTCATGTGGCAGAGTAACTCGCAAACACCCACCCACACACACAGACAGATATAAAACAATAGATTACACGGAAGCGATATCCAACCAGAACTGACTGTAGAAAGGGACATCCGTTATCCTTAGATAGAATACTTGACTTTACTGGCCACTCCAATCGACTATGACTTTATTTCTATTATTGTATTTCAGTCGAAGCGTCCATCGACCTGGACATTATGATGAATTGCGCTAAAGAAATCATTTAATTTGACTAATTTAGAACTAGGTTTACTGGTTTGGCATAATAGGAGTGCAGGACAGAACAGAAGAAGAATTGGGTAAAATAAGCCAACTATGCTCGTCACTTAAAGCAAACATTTCGGAAGTTTATATGTAATTATCTTAAGTATTTCAAGTGCTTCCCGGCGCAACTTATTGCTTGACTTGTGCTAGTTATAACATCCGCAAACATCTCTACACTATATATATATGTATATTATCACTATTATATATTTTATATATATATCACTATATATATATATTCACTATATGTATATATGCAAGAGTGGAGACATTTCTGTGGTTGTCATCGAGTTCCCCACTGGCTAATTTGCACAAAATTCAGAAGAACTGTAGACCTATCACCACTTCGACACTTAAGATACGCAACGTTATCAAAGCTGAAGCGACTCGAAAAGAGGCTTAAACCATCGAAACCACCAGACGCAACTATGTTAGTCCCTATAGGATGAGCTGTATCGACTACGCGTTACATTTGGCCATTTGTGACTCAATTAGGAACTAATGCAATACTTCCGGACATTGTCTTCTCGACGGCTGTGCAATCAGGAATGCATTAGGTACTAATTATTTTATGAGTAGTTCTAATGGGTGAGGGAGATTTGGCGCACTGCACCACAGTCAAACAGTAGGCCTCATGGGCGCCCGCAGATATTTTGCAGGAGGAGGAAAAACTCGATGGTCACGGTTAAAGTTTTTTGTTGCAAGTGGTTGAAAATGCAAAGCAGGAAATTAAGAACATACATGGGTATTTTTCATGGAGGCCTTTTAATGCAGATTTGTTAGATTCACTTTTTAATAATTTTTATTGTGAATATAGCTTCTTTAGCGCAAAGAAATTTTTTCACAACCAAAGAGTAGCAATTAAAAAATAGGTTTCAACTTTCCAGGGGAGGCATGTGCCCCCTCTTGCCCCTATGTGCGGGCGCCCATGGTAGGCCTATAGCGTCATCTGCAGTGAATGCGGCTAACTTCAAACAGTCCAAATCGCACCACCTGTAGTGAACACGATTGAAGTCAGTCGTATACTGTAGGCCTATATGTTGGTCGCGGTGGTGTAGTGGGTATGTTCATTGCCCTGCAGCCGGAGAGTTGCAGGTTCGAATCCACCTCAAGCCGTCGCGTAGGGACCTTGGGCAAGTCCTTCACTCGCAATTGCTCAGCGCTTCGGCGTGAAACACCGATTCGGTGTCCGCGCTGTAGTCGGGAGCGCCTATGAGTAGGGAGCTTGAAGGGGCGCTATGAGAAGTGCACATACATAGCCTACGTATAGTTTCAGTATCATCATTTGGAACGAAAGCAGCTGACTCTGAATAGTCTATAGCAGCGGATAAAGGAGCTATAGCAATTCCACCCGACGATCAGAAGGAATACTCTCTCGACTTATTGTGACCTCATTCAACTGCAATCATATGTTAGAATCATGATCATCTGCAATATTTGTGGTAGACCGTTTATAAGAAAATTATTATTAATGTGCCAGAGATTATGACGTATGATAATCATGTTACACAGACAAATGCTTGAGGACCGCAGTGAAAATTAGCTAGCCATCAAGCATTTCCAGAGGCAAAATTTTAAGAACTTACTGACTTGAAAACCAATTGATTCCATTACTTAATTTGGAATGCATGATAGCATGAACGCTGCAGATCACATCTCGAACGGAAGGAGATCCCCCCGTATTATAGTATAGCACAAAAGGCATGTGCGTGTATGTGTGTGAGTGCATGGCCTGAATGCACCGAAATAGGCTACTAGAAGAAGAATCTATTCGCGCCTGCATGGATATTTATAGATTGAGTAGAGAGTTGTCGTTTGAGTGCATGATAGGCTATTGATAGTAGATGGATCATTTGTCGCTCTTATTCCAAACTATAACCGCTTATATACAGAGACGCGTGTCTATTCATAACGAAAGCCACAGAAATCATCGGAGAATAAGAACGGAGATGTTGACGACGACGAATGTGTGTTTACCTCGGTTCTTCGGCGTTTGATCGAGCATGTCTACGATGCGAATGCCTTCGATCGGACGAACACGGCCTACAAACAATAAAAGCAGGGTGGCTGTAATCTCCATCGTCACCACCACCACCAACACTTCCACTACCAACACCACCAACACCAACATCACCAAAACCACCACCACCACCAACACCACCAACACCAACACCACCGCCACCACCACCAACACCACCAAAACCATCACCAACACCACCAAAACCACCAACACCACAAAAATCACTATCACCACAAAAACCACCACCACCATCAAACCACCACCAGCGCCGCCGCCGCCGCCGCCACCACTACTACCACTACCACCATCACCAACACCACCACCAACACTTCCACTACCAACACCACCACTTAAACCACCACCAACGCCACAACACCACCAACACCATCGTCATCATCGTTTTCAGTTTTCACATTCGTTTTGTCATCATCATCCTTGCCAAATATCTGCTCGTCTTCACATTCACAATCGTCGTCGTCGTTGTCATGATCAACGTTGTCATCATCATCATCATCATCATCATCATCATCATCATCATCATCATCATCATCATCATCATCATCATCATCATCATCATCGTCATCATCATCATCATCATCATCATCATCATCATCATCATCATCATCATCATCATCATCATTGTCGTCGTCGTCGTCGTCGTCGTCGTCAAATTAGCTAAAATGTCGTCGCCGATCATGCCATAGTAGACCTAGTTCTTCTTTCTGCATCATGTTTCAGTTGGCAAGTTGCTGATCAATGAGACTTTCTCCTTGTCTGCTATAGCTATACCACCTGTTGTCTGCTATAGCTATACCACCTGTTGTTTGCTAAGCTTACCACCTGTTCGACTAAATTGTCATTCACAACTCATCGTTAATGAAATCATTTATGTCTCTTTAATGCGTTAATAGCAACAGCGATGACGACCAACATCCTTTCAACGTTGCACATTCCTCTTTGTCCAACCGCAGCACACAGTTAGGACTGCAATGGTCTAGTAGCAATAATAGCAGCCACGACAAACAAAGCCCTCTTTCACACGTAAGGTCTGTAATTGCAAGTGCACAGAACCGATTTACATGAGTAGGCCTAAGTGCTATTGGCACTGCAAGGCAGCTCGTTTTATCTTTCCTCCGTATGACTGGATGTCACATATATAGGCCTAATATAGCCTACATATATCAATAGGATATATCATATATTATAATTATTATATATATAAATATAAATATATATAATATATATATATTATATATATAATATATATATAATAAATATATAAATCGGAACATGGATTTTTGTCCAAATGACAAAATCAGTTTAGCGTCTTGAATTTCATCAATGAGACGACGACGATAGAAAGTAAGAAGAAAATTCATTGATTAATTGACAACGGAGAAGAATTCGAGAAGTGATACGTGTATGTCTGAATGTTATTTGTAGCAAAGACATTGGTTGCCCTAATAAATCCTTCGTTCCACACATTCATCCATTCATCATCTATCCATTCATCTCCACCTCCGTCCATCCATCCATCCATCCATCCACGCACGCACTCACCAACCTATTCCATCTATCCATCCATCCATCCATCCATCCACCTATCTGTCCATCCGTTCGTCCGTGCATCAGTCCGGGCATCTGTCTCACCATCAACGTTATCGTCGTCGTGGGATTTTGACTTTTTTAGTCATCCTTCATTGTCTCCCTCTTTCCTGCTTACTTATTTTCTTCTTTTATTCTTCTTTCATTCCTTCCTTCTGCTCTTCATTTCTTCATTGAAGTTGCATCATTCATTTCTTCATTGAAGTTGCATCATTAATTTCTTCATTGAAGTTGCATCATTCATTTCTTTATTGAAGTTGCATCATTCATTTCTTCATTGAAGTTGCATCATTCTTTTCTTTCTTCTTTTCTTCATTCTTTTCTTTCTTTCTTTCTTTCTTTCTTTCGTCTTCGAATACAGCATATGTATGTATCTGGACATTTATAGAGTTGTGGCGTGGTTTAAGACTGTATCTTCTTGCAAGTTGCCACAACAGTTCTTCCTGCGTCAGTCCTAATGGCATTTTATGGCGTCAAAAGTCACTAAGAACCGAACTGCCGCGAACATGCAAAACAATGCACTTTACACCATGCAAAAGAGTCACATAAGACGCACCCACGCACTCCTTATAACTAACGAATTCCTTTTCATAGTAGGCCATACATGGATAACACAATTAATGAAGGACTGCGTTGGTTGGCGCTGGCGTGGGGGCCGTAGAGAGACGAAGACGACGGCGAGTGTCCGCGTTCCCAACCCACTGAGTGATATATTATGAAAGGAGTTCCAGCATATTATCATCAGAAGAACAACTGCGCTGACAGTGTTTGTTTCGCGAACACCTACCATCATCTAACGAGCACCGTATGCTTTCAAGCCGTATATCTACGGACCTAATATCACTTAGCGATATGAGCCATAAGCCATGAGCCATAAGCCGTAAGCAAACGGTGTACAGGCGACAAAAGCGATCATCAAGGACCCTCTCCGATGATGGCAAAACGCCTTCTGCTCTTCACACAGACGGAGAAGTTGTCCAGTCGCAATAAAACCGTCCATGTGACGATATTCACGATAATCGAATAATAATTCATTCCGGGCAGCATCCATCGGCACGGAATCTTTCGTAAACGTTGGCCTGGAATCTCTTTTCATATAACTAATGTCTTAAAGTAGACACAGAAGTGACACAAGAACATAAGTGTCTGATGGGCGCAACCGACCTACGAACAGAAAGCTCTGCACGTGAACAATTGTAATGTGGCTTCTTGTGCTATATACAATCTATTCAACAAGGATCGGGTCCTGATAAATAAGAATTCTGTCATGTTAAAGTATTGTATTGTATTGAATCTTACCATTTATAAAGCGCTTCTCGCAGCAAGAGCTTCTCAGAAGCGCTCCCAGTGCGTGCAACGCCGAGAGTAAAAGTCAGGTTTTGAGACGAGAGAAATGTGATGAAGACAACCGGAAAAAATGACAGAGTGGACTGATGACGTGGGAGGGAGGGGAGTCCATTCCATAAGGAGTGACCTATATGCAGGCAGATGACCTGGGTTGATGGCAGTCCGGACGCGGTATATAGTAAAGTACAGTAGAGTGAGTTGTGCTGCTTGCTCTGCATGGCATATCGGATATTTCTTGCGTGAGATCCAACGAAATTGCTACTTAAGACTTTCCTCTTTGGCCGGAGCTCCTGCAGGGTCAGGAGCGCCTCTGAGTGGTTATATATTACGGGGCGCTGTATACATTTCATAGATAGACAGAGCAATTACGTGTTATTTACTCCCTATGGCTGTCGCTTTTAACATGATATACATTAGCACGCAATGTAAACAGACGGAAATGGGAATTACTCTTTCCATTTCTCTCTCCTTTTCCACTCTCCGAATCCGCTCAATTTATATAATATATATATAATATATATAATATAATATATATAATATATATAATATATATAATATATAATATATATATAATATATATATAATATATATAATATAATATATATAATATATATAATATATAATATATATATAATATATATATAATATATATAATATATAATAATATATAATATGATATATAGATTCTTAAATCAACGCTGCAGCTCGCTTCAGGCACATCACCTCACGTCTTAATTAAAGAACCCTTATTGGCATCCAGCGTGTCTAGCCCTGACCTTCAATCTAAAACGCCATGGTCTAGCCATTACCACAGGTTTATTCTATTAATGTGACTGCCGATAAGATAAGAATTTGTGTGGGTATGGTTTATGTTGACACCATCCTTCTATGTTTGGTTTTCGTGACCTGCTGGCAGAAAAGACGCGAATTATTCTGGGTCACGTACACCTACTGAGATATTATGTCTCAATGTATCTGGAGTCATTTTTCACACGAGTAGGTTACGTCACTTCTGAATCTCCATCACATTCATCTTTGGCCTTCATAACCAGCTCTATTAACCTACGGCAGCGGTAGTTAACCGGTGAACTTCAGATTCGTTTTCAGAGACAACAGCAGCGTCAGTCATCAGTCTGTCTAATATTGTCCTTAGTGTGTTTATCCCACCAGTTCCACTGACCTTTGTTCCACATGTTGCATAGTCGGCCACAGCAGACACAGTTGGATCACGCACAGTCAATGCCCAAAGTGAATGGCGTACAAATTTAAATGATTCTCAGAAGGTCGATACCGCTCTCGTGTCCCACATGAACCCAGACATATAATAGGATCAACATTCATGGAAACCGTGCCACTAATGCCAGCATCATTTCAATTAGCAAAAACCTTCTGTAAGTGCCTGTCACACATTTTTCTTAACTCGAACAAGCAAATTGACGAACTTAACCTAGAGGACTACAGATATAGGCCTACCACCTGCAAGAAAAACTTCCAAAGTGTAGCAATATTAATAGTTAGGGTTGCCAGGCGTCCGGTAATGAACCGGACAGTCCGGTATTAACGCCAACTGTCCGGTCAAAAATTTCAGACATTCCCGGACATGGCGGTGTCCGGTAAATTATTATTGCTAGCAGCAAATGTTGGAGTGTAGTTTCTTGGGGCCATGAAAAGATATCTGCTTACGATTTTCCAACGTATAATTGATTTCTTTGTGAAACAGAGCCAAATACACATGTGCACCAATCATCGTCGAAATGACAGCGTCGTTAAATAGAATTTATCATAACATAGCCAAATATATGATGCACGGATCATAGACTATACGTCTATACCTTGTGCATAAAGCAGGAAGATTGATACAGAGTTCAAATTGTAGTTGAACCAAATCTCCATATGTATATCTTTGTCTGTCTGTCCGTATCTTTCAGCACACTCGATCCACTCCCTCTCTGTAAAAAAACGATGGGTAACCTCACTAAAAGTGGTGCAACTTTTGTTGTGTTTGAAATATTTTGATGAAATCTGACCATCAAGTGTAAATGGGAATTGTCTTTAAGGCTGTAAAATTTCATTTTGAAATTCTTACTTATGGCCAAAATATTGGCAAAAAACCTAGGTGGGTCTTTTTGGCGCACCCTGTATACATCTCTCTGTCCCTGTCTGTCCGTGTCAATCGGCCTCTCTAGCTTTCTGGCCTTTGTAGCCTGTCACATAAACCCCACACTGCATAGGGCTGTTAGTTAGGCCTACTGAGTAGGGATAATATTTGTCTGGAGTTGCCCTAATGATGCGTTCACATTTTGCCATGCAAGTCTGGGTCAGCTGGACCTGGGGTTATCTACAAAATGGAACTGATCAGTGATAAAACCGTCAAATGGGTTTTTTAAATATTGTTTAATATCCGAATTCAGTCGCTCGTCCCGACGCCAAATTTCAAATTAGTCACTAGATCAGCCTATGCATAATTTTATTCGCCCTATAGGTATAAAGGCCTGTATTTGGCTCAGTTTCCAAACGCACGTCTAGATTTTAAAATTAAGCCAGTTTATCTAGGCGTTCGTGGTTTGGCTCACAAGTTGATACTTTCAAACAGTCCCCGGCACCGCTACTGCCTTATATATTTGTTTATATGTGCACTTGTTACAGCACCCCTTCATGTTAACTACTCAGAGGCGCTCCAGACTATAGCGCGTACACTGCATCTGAGTTTCCCGCCAAGGCGCTGAACAATTGCCAGTGAAGGACTTGCCCAAGGTCCCTACGCGGCGACTTGAGGTCGATTCGAACCTGCAACCCTTCGGTTGCAAGGCGACGAACATACCCACCACACCACCATACCCCATATATATATATATATATACATACAGTTACACACAAATATAAATATTGCATAAATACTATTGTAAACATAATTGTATACACACACACGTATATATACATATATAATATATATCGCCCGTAACGCGATAGCCATTGTCCGGTAATTTCCTCAAGGCCACCTGGCAACCCTATTAATAGTTGCCTTGAAGGAAGGCACAGAAGCTTGACATTCCAATGCACAAAGTGGAAAAACGATTGAAACCGCAAGTTTTCACTATAGGCAACAGAATGATTTAAAGTGTACTTATAATAATATATGTTTGTTTGATTGGAAGAGTAAATCGAACAAAGTGAATATATCTTTTGAACCTCTTGAACCCCCAGTAAAACGACAAAGCGATAATATTATATTATAATTATACGCTGCTTTTGTCGATGATCATCTGGCATTCAGTAACTCGATGTATATGAAGTTGAAGCTGATTAAAGCCGACACTTCCCAATTCCATGGCAGTACTCTACTGCTGCATCTGTGAACTATGTAAAATCGCAACTGAAGCTAGACACTATCTCTGTATCACCTTTTGAGTTTTTACATGCCTTCAAATTTGAGGTGATATTTTAACAACGCCTGTTTGACATGGTCATGTTTGGACTTTTAGTTAATAGATAATAACCCCAATTAAGCGGAACGTCAGAGAATATTTGGTCTCGAAACCGAAAATTTGGCGCTTTTTCATCAGCATTTAACTGTTGGTTTTCGTTCTTCTTTTCCATGTAGGATCTTCACTCAAGGTTGTAGGCCTACTCTGCTCTCTATACAAGCGTTGTAGCCCATCAAGGCTTAAACGGCATGTACTTTCTGAAGGGCTGCCGACTATTATTGCGGCGATTGCGATATGCAATTCGACTCCAATTATCTATTCCAAAGCTTCCGACATTCGCATTCTCCTATCTCTGGTCATGGACGGTGACAACATACATGTACATGTATGTTGTACATGTATGTTGTACAAGTATGTTGTACATGTATGTTGTTAATGTAGGACTAGAGCTGCGTGTCGGTGTCCGTGGCCAGAATGCTGCAGAGCGTCGGACAAGCATCGCTTGGGTGTCTTATTGATCTGCATGTGGCATCAAAAAACATTCTGATGCTCACTTCTCTCTCTCTCTCTCTCTCTCTCTCTCTCTCTCTCTCTCTCTCTCTCTCTCTCTCTCTCTCTCTCTCTCTCTCTCTCTCTCTCTCTCTCTCTCTCTGTCTCTCTCTCTGTCTCTGTGTGTGTGTCTCTCTCTCTCTCTATATATATATATATATATATATATATATCTCTGTCTATCTATATATCTATCTCCATCTCTCTCCTCTCTGTCTGTCTGTCTGTCTGTCTGTCTCTCCCTCTCTGTCTCTCTCTGTCTGCCTGTCTCTCTCTCTCACTGTCTCTCTCTCTCTGTATCTGTTTATCTCTCTTTCCTCTCTGTCTCTCTTTCTCTCTTTCTCTCTTTCTCTCTTTCTCTCTTTCTCTCTCCCTTTCTATCTCTCCTCTCTGTCTCTCACTGCCTATGTCTATGTCTCTCTGCATATATATGCATATATATATAGTTTGCATAAGCTTATTTTACAATGTAGGCCTATATGTATACTCCATGTAGTTTACCAAGTGGCCTGTAATGGCCTTCCTTTGCCAGATGCCAGAATACTTTCTCACTAAACAGAAGACTAGTCTTTTTGGGCGCGCTGGAGTCGAGAGCGTCTCTGAGTAGTTTCCTTGAAGAGGCGCTATATAAGTTTCTGAATGAATGAATGAATGAATGGTCTAAAATGATTTTATTTTATTTTACATATGTAGGCCCTACACACATAAATCTGCGTCATACATACATATATGTATGTTGCAGCCTATATAAGTTTCTGAATGAATGAATGAATGAATGGATGGATGGATGGTCTCATTGACAAATAGCACACACGATCAATCAGAGATGCATCTTTGAAAGGAGACACGTGACTTGAGACACGTGACTTGAGACACGTGACTTGAGACACGTGACAGAAAGAAGACTCGATGCACTGAACTGAGTCGACTGAACGTTTCATGGGAGGCATCCACGGTTCCATGCAACAGCCGCTGATAGGCCTACATGTACATATGGCTAACTGCTGTTGTAGAAAAGCATTATCTGATATTGGGGTACCCTGATAGCGGGACTTGTCCCTTTGGGGTTTCCCTTTAAGTGTTCAACCGTATTCTTTGCTTTATGATATGCTGTTTATTCATATGATATACTGTCTATTCTTTCAGTTATGTTAATCATTAATGTTAATGTTGTTAGTCTGTTTTTGTTATCAATTTTGTTATCAGAGATGCATCTTGTGTGCCATTTGTATGTTGCAGCCTATTTGTCTGTTTCTATACATGTCTCAGTCCATGTTCGTGTTCGTTCTCAGCCGTTGTCTACAACCATCTCTTCACATAGGCCTATAATAAAATACTTTCTAAAAAACAGAAGTAGATTTGTAACACGTCAGTAGCCAATTCCCCGTTCAAAACCGCTGGGTAAGCTTCGCTGTATCGATGGAAAGACTCGACTGAACTGATTTTTATTTGCCTATCGTCTGCGTAGAACATCAATATTTTCCCGCTTCAATCTCTTTGTTTTCACATTCCTATAGCATTTCTGTTTCTGTGTGTGCGTGTGTGTGTGTGTGTGTGTGTGTGTGTGTGTGTGTGTGTGTGTGTGTGTATGTGTGTTATTTTGCCCGTCGGTCATGATATTAACATTTGCCTGTGCGCAGCTGTCATTGTCTTCTTCCAAGTTACAGCTGACCTGTCTGGTTTTGTCTGCTTGACCCGTCCAACCTCTGCTCCTGTTCCCATCGGTCTTTTCTTCGGATGACAAGACAACAAAGAGAGTCTCACTCTAATGGAAATTGGTTTGGAGTCTATGTGGTCGCTCCAGATGACCTCTCCACAGATTATGATGAGTTGGTTTACGTGGGTGGGATAACTTAAAGAAAGAGGGAGACAGAGGCATAGAGGATGAGGCAGACTGCAGAGCAGTAGAAAAGCAGAGCAATAATTATTATAAGAGACATGCATGCAAACCATAGAAGTTCTAAAGAAAGAAACAGCGATTGATAAAGAAGAGGAAGCAGAGACTGAAAGATAAACAGAACGAGTTAAGTTTAGAATGCACAGATCTGTTATATATAGACCTTATATACAAAGACCCCTATATATATATATGCATATATATATAATATATACAATTATATATATGATTGGGTTTGTGTGCATGTTTGTGTGACTGGGTTTGTGTGTTTGTGTGACTGGGTGTGTGTGTTTGTGTGACTGGGTTTGTGTGCTAGTGTGTGTTACAACTATTCCGTCCGCAACGAATATGACATGCCAAAATTCTCGCATATTTTAATCCTACGCGATATATATTATATAGTTGCAGCTGGAAATACATGCATAGGTACAGTCCTGCAGATCGGAAAATGATGTATTGTGTTCCCATTAATTTTATAAGCTGTTAATGTATAGTATAGGCATACTATAGTTTATGTCAATCATCATTCACTACATAATATTGTGATTTCTGCATAGGGGGTCTATATAATTTTATACATTGAATTTGCATCAGCGTATAAATGAATATATATAGAGTATACAATTACAATCAACCTACATGTGCCAGAGTAGAATAAGAGGTTTTACACAGATATTCAGATTATGCAAATATATGAAATTACATATTCATATAAACATATTATGTTATGCAGGATAAGTGATAAAGAGATGAGTGTTGGCAAATGCTGTGTCTCCCTTGCTGCACAGCATGCATAGTCTCTCGCAGGTGTAAGCAAAGGACTAATGTGGTCGATAGTTTGTAGACGGTGAAAGCAATTTTGCGAGA
Source organism: Lumbricus terrestris (assembly GCA_949752735.1). Classification (NCBI taxonomy): domain Eukaryota; kingdom Metazoa; phylum Annelida; class Clitellata; order Crassiclitellata; family Lumbricidae; genus Lumbricus; species Lumbricus terrestris. The sequence goes on from OX457038.1 coordinate 26,355,137, forward strand.
AACACCTGCGTTTGACAAGTCACAAGAGGGAAGGACAGTTAAATCGTGCAAAATGCTCTGCTCACAGGAGTTTAGACGAGTCAGGAAGCCGCATAATAATCTACATTGATTTCGTCCTGCTGACAGTTTCAGCTGATTTATACAATGGGAGGAAATTGTAATTCCTTTTCATTATACTCCAGACAACCCTAATTGTTGCCGCAGATAGTTAACCCCTTATCAACCAAGGTGCGGTTAAATGGTATGCGGTAAATCCAATACCCTCAGTTGGTGAAGGGTTAAAAGAGGTCAAACTGTAATGCAGGTTGTCGTAGAAGCGAAGACAATTAATTCGGGTAAATGTAGAAACATTGAGGCAGAATCTGGTGCGACTTAACTGATGGCGAGTCGTACTAGTCGTTCTAAGTGACAATGCTATTGAGCCTACTTCATTGGCTGATAAAGATGAAAGGTTATCTCAAAGCAGTTTAAGATAAGAGTCTGTCTGCGTGTCTGTTTATTTGTCTGTGTTCCTGCGAGAGTCAACAGTTGGTCTTGTTGCTGTGCTTGATTGCTTGTATATTCATTCCCATCTCACCCGTTCGCTGTTTGGCTGAATATCTCATCTATAAATGACATATACATGTACAGGGTGGCTCAAAGAAAAAGTGCCACCGGGGAAAATGCGATATCTTCGCAGCCGATCGAACTTTTTCTGCGAAAATTTCCCAATTTGTAGGGGAATGAATTTCCAACAATCCCTGAGAGTTTCATTTGAAACTTTTCATGTTTGCAAAAGTTACGGCTGTTCAAACTTAAAATTTCGTTTTTTCAATTATCCGCGGAAAATTGACGTCACTTGTAGATTTCCAAGTCAAATGATATCACTTTTCACTTCGACCTCAGCATTCCGTTTTGCAGTTTATTGTAAGGTATAATGAGAGTGTCCACTCCCTGCCTTAACACAAGCTCAAATTCTTTTTGTGAAGCTCAGTATGGCCTTGTTGGTCGGGTCCTGCGGCAACTGACCCCACATTAGCAGCAAGACTTGCTTCAGCTGGCCAATGTTCTCCAACTTGGGATTAAATGTCTTGCAGCGTTCCAGCATAGCTCACCAGACGTGATAAGCAAGAGGGCTAAGGTCTGGCGAGTTTGTAAGTCATCTTTGCCAATGCATTTACTTCAGTTGATGGCAATAAGGCAGCGCCATCATAATCAACCTTGCCGTGCGAGCAAGCAGGCGCACTGCCCTGCTGGAAAATAAAACCAGATGTTATCATGTTAGAGCATACCTGGTCTTCAATGAGTCCGGGTTAGAGAGTTCAAAGATGAGTTTGACATCTAACCTACTGAATGGGATTAAATGCAGTCTTTCTTGCAGCCGCAACACACGCCAGCATATCTGATGCCGAAACCACGATGTGCTTTGCAAACTTGACCCTTTCGATTACCAAGCGAATTTCTTGAAAATCGTGTTTTTTTCATCAGGCCAAGCGACCACTTCCTGCCTCTCTTCCGACATCTGATCTTCGTTACACAAACATGTTTGCAGATAGCCTTCAATGTGCTCAGGCTCCACTTTTCCCTGGGTATTTTGCTATGATCACGCGATGTCCCAGTCTCTGTTCATGCAAAGTCCGAGTTCCCATTTTATCTTTCGCAGAAACTTTGCCCGTGACGTTCAGTAATGGGTTCACGAATTGAGACCTTAATCTATAAAATATCACCAAATACCAGCAGATTGCTTCATAAACAGCTTCTTTACAGCTCATAGTGAGGTCGTATGACATCATCATCAATTTGTGTGTTGTAACTTGCCAAAAAATATAAATGAAATCACATGTATTGGAGCATGATTCTCCGGATAATTTAAAAAACGAAATTTTAAGTTTGAACAGCTGTAACTTTTGCAAACATGAAAAGTTTCAAATGAAACTTTCAGGGATTGTTGGATATTCATTCCCCTTCAAATTGCGAAATTTTCGCAGAAAAAGCTCCATCGGCTGCGAAGATATCGCATTTTCCCCGGTGGTACATTTTTTTGGAGCCACCCTGTATATGCTGCTGATACTATGTTGCTGATGGTGATAACGTTAAGCTTGAAAATAATAAAACAGGTTTCGTGATGATGATGGTGGTGGTAGTGATGGTGGTAGTAGTGGTTGTAGTTAGTGGTGGTGGCAGCGGTGGTGGTAGTGGCAGTGGTGGCAGAGGTGACGGTGGTGGAGGTGGAGGTGGTAGTGGTGATGGTGATGGTGACATAAAGCTGCTAAGACTATGCTGTTGATGTTGATAACGTAAAGTTTGAAAATAATAAAACAGGTGCTGTGGTGTGGTGGTGGTGGTGGTGGTGGTGGTGGTAGTAGTGGTGGTGCTAGTGGTGATGGTGATGGAGGCGGAGGTGGTAGTGATGATGGTGACATAAGGCTGCCAAGACTAGGATGCTGATATTGATAGCCTTAGGTTTGAAAATAATAAAACAGGTGGCGATGTGGTGATGGTGGTGGAGGCGGTAATGGTGATGGTTGTTGAGTCTGTGGCGATGTTGTGCATTGGGCACAGCATGCGGCAAAATATGGACGATATAATGTGAAGATAATTGTGATACTAAGAGACATCAGATGGAGCAAGATTTCTATCGAGCATTTCTTGACATGACATACTGGGCAATTGGGCAGCAGACGCGTTAAAAAAAGGAGAGAGAGAGAGCGCAGAGAGTAGGCGTGTATAATGCATGTATGTATACGTATGTCTGGCAATGATGTTGATGTTCTAACCTTCGTCGACTGAGAAGTCCATCTCCTTTGAGAATTAAATCCAAGATGATGAAAATGATGACCAACTTAACGACGATGATTATGTTAGATCGCATCGACATATTTCCATCCGTCTGCCCTCCCTTCCTTCTTTCCTTCCTTCCTTCTTTCCTTCTTTCCTTATTTCCTTCTTTCCTTCCTTCCTTCTTTCCTTATTTCCTTCTTTCCTACCGCCCGTCCGTCTATTCGCCCGTTTTGTCACAACACTAAAACGATCGAGGGCAGCGGAGGTCAGCCAACAGCCTTAGTGACCACAGATGATGCGGCGGCTACAGCAGCAGCAGAAGCCACAGCATCCCTTCAGCATCCATTGCTCGTGTGCTTTCCTCCATCCACTCATCGCTCATTTAGTTTTCTTTCAGACTATGGCTGATGCTGCAGACTGCAGCGGGTTATTATGACTCATCTGCAATGGAGCATCAGGAAGGCAGGAACAGTCAGAGACAAAGAGACAGCGAGGGACAGACAGGCGGAGAGAGGGAGGGCAGGCAGAGAGAGGGAGGGACAGGCAGGCAGAGAGGGAGGCAGGGAGGCAAGGAGACAGAGAATTTTATATGAGATGCCGGAGTCTCTGCGTCGTCATGAGCGAAACATCGATATGTCCTGCTTTTAAATGCGCTAAAGCAATGCATACTTCGCAAATGCCTCCTCCTCCGCATCCTCTTCCATCCTTACATGTTCCTCTCTCCATCCGCTGACTATTGACTCTGTTCGTTTCACTCTGACGAAGTGCAGAATAGGAATGGAATGAAGTGGGATGTTGGAAGGAAGGAAGGAAACAAGAAAAAAAGCAAGGAAGGAGGACATAGAGACAGAGAGACAATTAGTCAGAAAGAAACCGAACTGGATAGGAAAGAACGAGCGCAGGATGGATTAATGACAAAAGAACGGAATGAATGAAGGAAGATGGAAAGAAATAAGGAATGAAAAGACTGAATGGAAGGAATGATAGTCGATCACTCATTGTGACATAACTCCCTAAGAATTCAGTATACGCTAAGCCTTTGAGTTGTTTGCACTGCAA
>OX457038.1:26363955-26458955 GCA_949752735.1 Lumbricus terrestris
AGGCACAATGCCAAATTTTATTTGGATAAATTTAAATGCATGCACAGAGCAGGGAAACAGTCTTATATGCAATTTTTAGGCGAGTTGAATGATGTGTTCGATAATTATCTTGAATGCAAAGAGATAAATGATTTTGAATCCTTAAGGGACGACATTATCATGGAGAGATTAAGAGACTCTCTTGCGAGTGATTGTCGCTATTTTATTGAAGCACGGAAGCCTAAAAGGGCAGTTCAGGTCGCTGAATTTGCAGATTTACATTTTGAATGCACCATTGAAGGTCGCAAATCAGGCCATGGTGATCAGAGACAGAACAACAAGTTCAGAACGCTCAATTCTGATCACAACGTAAACCCTTGGGAAAGGAAGCCCACTGGCATGAACCAAGGGGCATTTGCAAATAGCACCATTGATAGACCGCGAGATACGAGTGCAAGACCAATGCAGTCTGGGTATGGTAATCGAGCAGATAATGGATCTCAGGCCCATAACCGAAATCACAACAAGTCATGGCCACAAAAACAGGGACATGCACAAATTAAGTTCGTAAAACCGGGTTCGAATCTAGAGAGAGTTGTAGATTACCAGAAACGATTTATTGTGCCATTGTTTGTGAACAATCGTCCCGTTGACGCTCTGAGGGACACAGGGGCCCAGGTTACGCTGGTTAATTCTGATCTTGTGAGAGATAACTCGTCTGCCATGAGGGATCCCATAACCGTGCAATGTGCTTTTGGGCTGTTAAAATGCATTTCGACTTGTGAACTTGAAATCAGCTCCCCACAATTCGGCACAGACCGTATTGTAAGGATCAAAGCAGGGGTGGTGAAGGACCTCCAGGTAGACATGCTAATTGGCCACGATGTATTTGCAAATAACACTGACTTGATCGATACTGTTAGCCCCCGTACTGCTGATACGTCTAATGACATTTCCCAGGCCTACATAGCCACTAGGAGACAAGACTACGGACCGACTGCTAGACGGCGTGACTATGACGGTAGGATAGACAGTGACAGTCAGAGAGACAAGCAGACAGCTGACACGATCAAAGCGCTCGGTAAACTGCAAGCAGCTGGGAGAGGTACACAGACGCCCGGCGGACGACAGGTGGAGAGCGGGATTTTAGCGACGCCTTGCGAGCGACCGGCTTTGAAAGGAGGAATAGAATCGGACTTAAAAGACACTAATGATATCAACAAAGCGGACGACCGAGATGGACAGAGTCATTTAATCGCACCTGACGAAAGGCGACTACCAGAATATGACCCACCGCCTAATCGACAAAGCACCGGGGTCATAAAATCCTCTCAAGCGCTCGAACCGATCAACGGGAGGTCTTCGGTGACCGATGGAACGAGAGACGGTGGCCCGACCACCGACTTCAGACCAATTAACGACTCCTCTGGGAAATTGATAAGCCTGTCACTTGAAAGGCCTCCAACCAGCAACAGATGGCCTGCGGGAGATACCATCAAAGATTATTCATATCGACCAGAAGATTTCAGTAACCTATGCTCCGATGAAAAGGAAGCTGATGACATGGGAGGCGATATCACTAACGAAGTGATTACGCCGGCGGGCCATAGAGACCCGACCAGCGAAGAGGAGGAGTCGGTACCCCCCGCAGAAAACGGGGCGTGCACTTCACCAGGTCACAAATCTCCGACGGAGACGGCAGCCGATGAATGGGTCTCTGATCGGGAGCAGACCGAAGACAGAAGCACTGTGACGACAGACGAATCAGATAACTTCAAGAAAGCACAGCATGATGACCCTACCTTATACGAATCGTGGAAACTAGCGAGGGAGGGAGACAGCAGATATTTAATCGAGAACGACTTCTTGTTTCGGAGAGGAAAACCGAGCCAAGCAGATGATGAAGGAGGAGGTGGACGAAAGCAATTAATTCTACCGACAGGGTACCGATCAAAGATGTTAGAGATGGCCCATGATGACACTTGGGCGGGGAATCGAGGCATTGGTGAAGGGAAATGGCGAAGACCACCTGAAAAGGTCTATTATGGCAATGAATCAACCAACAGATCACTACAGCCAGGTCAACAGGTACTTCTGCGACAAAGCACAGACAAAGGACCAAGATCCTACCATATAAATCCATTGAGACAATGGCACGCCAAAGAATCAAATACACAGACAAATACACAGACTTTCAAAGCGCATGTGATCCAGACAGCCCAACCGCACAAAGTTCATTATAAGGCGCCAGACATTAGAGACGACGAAGGACAAGAAAACGACGAGTTACAATTGTACGACATAGGCTACGTGTAAGCGAACCCTGCCAAGCAATTAACGAAACGCTAAGCTACATAGACAAAAGGGGAGGGGATGCACGACTCTATGGCAGATGGACTATTGCGCTAATTCACTAACAACCAGTGTTGTAAAACGCTCATATTGTTTGTGTTACGTCGTACTTACTTTACTTACGGTGTCTGCATAAAGCCTTTGGGTTTTTGGGAAAACGAGCGAATGATTGATATATAGGGATGTTTATCTCACAGATATTACTCGTTTTTTGTGTTTCTGCTTTATGTTATAGATTAAATCACTTAGGGATTCATGTGATAGCCAGCCTGGCGACGTCACGGAAAAGACATTAAGATAATTGCCGTGCGACGATTGCCTGTGCTCTTGTAAAAACCTCGTCGACCCGTGACGAACTCTCCTTCAAGAGTCACCTACACGACGTGCTGTTGACACAATTCTTGTGCCATCAGCTAAAGAAAGTGTGATGATGTAGTGAGGGAGTAGTCGGCGATGATGCTTATAACTATGTATTGTTTTTATGTTTTATGACTCTTATTTGATTAATTGTTGGCCTAATGATCATAATTATAGGCCTAGATCATTTTCTGTGAACACTTAGCCTATTAGTCATTACCAATATATAGAGAGGAGAGAGTGGGAGAAAGAGATAGAGAGAGACAGAGAGATGCAATGGGCGGGCAACTGGTGCCACGCAGGGTCTGAAGGGAATGATTGACAGCTGGAAGAAATGGGTTTAAGAAGGGACGCGACAGGAGAGGAGGGATCATTCGCCGGGGATAATTGACGAGAGAGCATTGGCCGCGGTGAGGCGAAGGGATCAGTGGCGAACGAGAGGCCTTGGAAGAAAGGGCCTGGAGTGAGCGAAGGATCGAAGAATAGATTAGGCTATGACAAGTGAATCGTTATAAATACAATGTAAATATTATAAACCGATGATCAATTAACCAGCAAGAAAGGATTGAAAACTGTTTCGGGTTAATTCTCTGTGCGATTGAAGTTGAACGATAACCCACGTGCTACGCTGTAACTAAAGCTAAAGTCCCCCGAAGATTTAGCCTGCCGCTCACGTAGCACCGCTCGCCACCAAACTGGAAGACTACGGTCAACAATCGTCTCTTCCAGTACAGTCAGCTTGACAATCTGAGCTAGTTTTCTAGTATACAAAAGAGAAACCGTTGGAGAAATTTACTTGCAACAATTCATCGCAATAGACGAGAGATTATTCTGCTAGAAAAGAGCAAAACCTATATATGACGTGGGCAACAGAAAGTCAAACCAATCAAGCCACACTCATAATCAAAGGCGGATGAAGACCAAGGCAGCAACAGGAATTAAGCCTGTACCAACAAATGAAGGAGAAGGGATCACTCAACGCTGGATGAATTTAGAAACCCTATAGTGCTATATCTGGCATCTCGTTAGCATATAATCAATACGAATTGGCTTAGAGCAAATATCTCGGAAGCTATACACTGTGTACATGCAGAGTGTAGATGCAATTCGTGCATACCAGTACAATGTCCATGATCAGGGACATTTCCTTAATTATGTAAGCACGCAATTAACCTCTCTGCAGCCTCGTCTGATGGCATAATTATATACATGTACATGCGCGTTCAACAATCGAACGATGTTATCAAATTATGCATCGTATATACCGTCGTGGCATTTGCCATTAGAGAATCTATTTCATACAGGTCTAGCCGAACGGAAAGAAAACATACAGACTAAGTCATTGATTTTACATTAGATCTAATAAGATTTAAATGGAAACCAAAATAGAGGGCGATTTTAAGTGCGGGTCGATGACTTTGTAGCGTAGATCTATAGGAGAGATATTCTGCTTAAATTTTGAGACGGTTCCGAACAGCCTATATATATATACATATTATAAATATAATATATATATTTAGGATTCGCCGCGTTCCCGGCCACTCCCATTCCCATATATATATATATACATATATATATATATATTATATATATATATATGCTACGGGGTGATATTAATCGAGAACTTTCATCGAGCAGACTTGGGCCAAATCCACGGCACACACTTTCCGCCCTTGTTTTATAGCATACCCGGCGAGAGTCTTTTTCTCTAACTGTTCCGTTCTATTTGGCCAACCACTGAAATCCTCGTAGGACATCTTATCAATATTTCACTTTTAGATCGCCATCCATCTAATGCAGCCAGCATTTAACGATGCGTATAACGACTTCGTCTAGCGGAGCATCGAAGAAAGGCCGCACATATATACCATATGATTCGCAACTTGCCTATATACATTGTAGATCCATATTATATATATATATATATATAGATCTATATATTAGGGCTGCCAACCGTCCCGGATTCGCCGGGACGGTCCCAGAATCGGTTCTGTGCGTCCCGTGTCCCGGATTGGTCCGAAATTGTCCCGGAATTTGCTGTAAAGACCAAATTCCCAAAAAATATTGTTCTAAGTTTTCACACTAAACTCAGTAAGTTGTAGGCTTACGATGAATTTGCGCTGTTGGCTGAATATTGAATGTTGGACAGCGCTGGGTTGAAGTCTTTTAAACTTTACAAACCTCTTAAACTCAGTATAGCATTTTGCCTCCTTCGTAGTCCTAGGCTACTCTCAATCCGTTTCTAATGTGTATTTTGCGAGACAGCGTTCAGCACTGTGTCTAACAATCGTTATTAGGCTACCTGAACATCAAATCATCTGAGCATCGCGACCTTGTCAAGTGGAATTGATGATAAATATAGATTCCTGACATGACATGTGCGAATTCTACGACTTTGTCCCAAATTTTCTGGAGCTGCTAACAACTTGGCAGAAGTGTAAATTTAAGATACGGTATGCTAAGTTTGTTGATCTATGGTCGAAGACTCATTAATTTCAATCTATGTATATAATTATGCAATCTGTATATATACGCATAGACTAAGCCTGGGCTACCTAGCCTACCTATGAACTTCGCTCGTGCTGATCGATCTCATAAGTCCAGCTGGTTACTCTAGAATGCCTATATGTTACTGAAACTTTAAAAACTCTTTACGTAGAGTTTATTCTTGTCTTAAATATTTAGGCTATTTGTCTTTTGACGATTTACTTACGAAATTATCAACTGTTTTTTTAGTAGGTTGGATTGACACAACAGGAGATTGTTAGCCTACATTATGCAGTTATGTGGGCTTGTAGACAGTAAATTCGTATGCCTAGGCCTAATGGCTTATCGAATGACTGCAGGCGTCCCGGAATGGCAAAATCAAAAGTTGGCAGCCCTAATATATATACTAGCTGGGGTACCCGACGTTGCCCGGGATTTTTAGGATTCGCCGCGTTCCCGGCCACTCCCATTCCCTTTGCCCAGCGGCAATGTCCTTTCAAAATTCCTCTGAAAATTGTTTCCTGGTTACGCCACTGGCTCTATGTAAGCCTAGACCTACGTAATGTATATTTTATATATGCTCGTTGAATGTTGGCTTTAACGACATGAAGACGCTGTAGGCCAACTTCGTTTTGTTAAGACAACCGTTGTTTATTGACCTACGGGGAAATCTCTAACACGATTCTTTTTATAGATGCCTTGTTTTTTGCATATCGGTCTAAACTCATAGCCATTATTTTGTAGGTCTGCATAGCCATACGTGTAATAGTTGTCCATTGTTAAGACAACTGTTAGATTAACTGCTTTTCTAAGATGCTCAACAATCGACTGATTGGTTTCGAGAAGAATAGCTATAATCCGTACGGAACGTAAACAGTCATTTATTCGTGTCTGCGAATCTGGAGATGCTCTTCATAGGCGGCAGACACAAAGAATATCCACCTGCAGACAATGGTTGGCATCTGTCTTCCTATGTTGTCTTCGATTGCCATTGTGTTGAGAACCGAGAATGATGACTAGTCGGATCCACCAAAAGTTCATCGATCGTCAATTCAAGTAGAACTGGAATTATTCCTTAACATTCCATTTCCATAAGTAGCTCGCAGATGACTCTGCAGACAAAACGGTTGAAGAGCGATAGCAACTTTTGCGGCTATTTGAGATGTGATTTAATGAAACAGTTTTTGATACTTTTTGTTGTGTTAGGTTTCTATAGATCGTCAGTAAAAAAAGGGTGGACTCACTAAAAGTGCGATAAGTTTAGTTACATGTAGGCTATGTTTCAAAGATTCTTGTGTAATTTGGCTTTTGTGCGTAAATATTAATTGCCTATAAGCCCGTAGGACTTGATTTATAATTCTTACTTCTGACCACGATATCGTCAAAAAACCTTAGGGGTACTTTTTTGGCCCAACCCACACACGTACATGTAGGCATTGTCATAAAAACGTACCTAATGACCTATTTATGCTGAGCACTTAAATAGATCAGATTACAATGAGCCAATTAATTATTTAGGAAATCAATAAATCAATCAGTAAGCCAGCCGACCAATAAACCAATCAATCGATGGATCAATGATTTGTCTCTCGCTCTCTGATACCAGTTGTCAAAGATCGTGACTCTATTTTTGTTAAGTCCAGTTTTCTGTCGGTTCCGTTGTTTCCCAATCGACAGCGAATCGAGCTTCATATTGGTTTTAATAAAGTCTCCAAATGAAGGTAGCGCAGAGTCCCCTCGGCAGAGTCCCCTCGGCCGAGTCCCCTAGGCAGAGTCCCCTCGGAAGAGTCCCCTCGGCCCTCGCCTCCCCCTATTCCCCATCTATACGAAGCAGCGAAAACAGCAAATATGATGCACTGGATAAATCATAGGCGATATCTCATTAGATGCTAACCAAACAGCGCTTCTGGTGCTGGCCAACTGAGCCGATCTGGCAGGCAACGATACCCATCTACTGATATGCGATATACATGTATATGTGTGTGTATATATGTATATAGATGGCTAGATGGATGGATGGATGGATGGATGGATGGATGGATGGATGGATGGATGGATAGACAGACAGACGGACGGATATATAGATAGATAGATAGATAGAAAGATAGATAGAAAGATAGATAGATAGATAGATAGATAGATAGATAGATAGATAGATAGATAGATAGATAGATAGATAGATAGATAGATAGATAGATAGATAGATAGATAGATAGATAGATAGATAGATAGATAGATAGATAGATAGATAGATAGATAGATAGATAGATAGATAGATAGATAGATAGATAGATAGATAGATAGATAGATAGATAGACGGGTGGACAGACTGATGTATGGACAGACAGATGGACAGATCGATTGGTAGATATAGATAATGATATAGACAGTTTGGTAGATTGACAGCAACAGATTGACGTATTATAGGCAAATAAATAGCTAGCTATGAATAGACTAGATAGATCGATAGATAAACAGACAGACAGACAGACAGACAATGACAGACATGAAGATTGACAAATAGAAAACGGAAGAGGTGAAGGACTTTGCGCCCTTTAACATCACCGAGCAGATAGCATTGTTGCTGTTGTTTCTATGACTTGTCAGACGTCATCAGAATCAATAGAGACAGAGAAGTCACGGCGTACAAAGCCCTTCTCTCCATCTCTCCTTAAGTCCTGCTCTCCTCCACTTCCTGCTCCCCATCCTCCTCTCGTCCTCCTCCTCCTGTTTCTCCTACATTTCCTGTTCATCCTTCATCTCCTCTTCCTCCTGCGCCTGCTCTTCCTCCTTTCTCCTCCTCTGCCTCCTACCCTTCCTCCTCCTCCTTCTACTCCTCCTCCTTCTCCTCTTCCTCCTGCTCCTTCTCTTCCTCTTCTTCTCCTCATCCTTCTCCTCTTCCTCTTCTTCCTCCTCTTCCTCCTCCTACTTCTTCCCTCCTCCTCCTTCTCCTCCTCCTTCTCCTCCTACTCCTCCTCCTGTTCCTCCTCCTCTTTCTGCTCCTCCTCCTCCTGATCCAATATTACATCTCTGCTACTGCTGCTGCTGCCGCTGCGTATACATCGCACATCGTCTCCATAATAGGAAACCGTTACTTCGCCCCATATTATGTTGATCGGCAACTGACGCCATAGAATACATTTTTAATACACTTACTGATGAAGATATTTACTCAAAAGCTTAATGCTGCTGGCTCTCTTTCTCTCGCTAGCCCGCACTCACAAGCGCACGCACACACGCACGCACCCACGCACATGCACACAGCTATCCAGTATCTATGCATTATCTTCCATCTCTTCTTGCTGCTATTTATTTTCCAAAATATATATACTTCGCTTTTTCCGGCACTATTGTTCTGCTTGCCTTTGTCTCTGTCTCTGTCTCTGTCTCTGTCTCTACCTTTGGGGCCAAAGTTTTGCTGAGAAATCGGAATCGGAGAGCCATAGGTTGTTACTTCACAAGATGTTGATGTCATAGAAATGACATGTAGCCTACAGTTGTACACGACTACAGTGTATGTATACGCTCTATGTCACCGAGGTCTAACTAAACTGTCTCTTTCTGTTTCTCCCTCTGTCTCTGTCTCTGTCTGTCTCTCTCTCTTTCACTCATTCACTCTCTCTCTCTCTCTCTCTCTCTCTCTCTCTCTCTCTCTCTCTCTCTCTCTCTCTCTCTCTCTCTCTCTCTCTCTCTCTCTCTCTCTCTCTCTCTCTCTCTCTCTATCTCTATCTCTATCTCTATCTCTATCTCTATCTCTTTCTCCCTCTCTGACTTATACTCTCTCTTTTCACACATATAATGTCGACTTCAGTCTCCTGTTTTCGTCCACTGAGCTCATATTTTGATTCGCGAGCAAGAACTGCCGTGACTAGAACTCGGGCCTTTGTCTTCATTGGTCCTGTACAATGGAGGCAGCTCACTCCATGATGGACTGATAATTCCTTGGTGTTAACTTACATGTATATCACATGCACAATAATGCACATCTTTCCGTTGTCACAGTCTTAAGATTCCTTTCCTTTCCCTGCGTCATTCGCCCATGAGCGTAGCATCATGAACCAGCGATAAAGAAGCCTGCTATATGTATATGGACCGGGAATGGGCGGAGACTTGGGCGGGGGGGACGAAAACGACCGGCCGACATGGCTGAGTCACCGACGAAATTTTCCATTTTTGCCGGCCCAAAAAAGTTGATGACTTTTTTTTGGTCATCACTTCTAACGTGACATGTCCTCACGCTTAACGATTGGGGGGGGGGGGGAATACGTGGGCCGTCCCCTCACCACATTAATTGAGGGGGACCGTCCCTCTGCCCCCTAAGTCTCCGCCCATGAAACCGGGCCTGTCGTTTGCGAAATGGTATACAAATCTCGCGGCACATCTCAAGCCTTGCTCCATCTTAGAGGTAATTGAGAAATTAGTCCATTGACTCCATTCATTCTATGGACTTATAAAGCCCTTCAAGAAATCTAACCCGAAGCGGCGAGCGCTATCAACCCCCGTCACGGTTAAGAAATATAGCATTATTATCCTTCAGATATTTATTTATTTATTTAGTTAGTTAGTTTAGCAGTAGCTGCTCAGATATTGTCAATAGTAGGCCTACACAATGTCCGTTAAGACCATTCAACCGAAACTGTTTATCTTAGCCATATTAAATCTGATATCTGTGATGTACTCGACATCGGATAAGTCACGTTGCTCACACAATCCTGGAAGGGCGAGTGTGGCTTTGACACGGAGGAGAGGATTACTGCGTTCATCAGATTAGACACATCACGTGGAGTTGTATGCCAGTCGCCGGAATGGCTTCTGCGGTGGCCAGTGACTTGGGTTTTCCATAGGCCTATGGAGTGTTTCATAATATTATAAGAATTTATAGGACTCAATCCTTGAGCTTCATCTCTTGAAGTTTGAATTCAGCAGTATAGGCCTACATGCTGGCGATGTACAGCTGTGTAACCTGCGTGACCGTCTTAACAACAGTGCTTTGTATGTCCAAATGCAAAATCATCATGACGAAGAAATATTGACCAGTAAACAGTCTCCAAATCTGCTTAGACAGAAGGGCACAAGACAAGCACTACCAAAAACTAACAGGGAGCCAGAACGTTCAGATTTCTATGGAGAGGTACCATGCGTCTTTCGGCCGATGCTCTTTCTACCAAATGCGGCCATTACTATCAGTAGCGGCGCCAGGAGGGCTAGGGGCTAAGCCCCCTTAAAAAAGGCCATTCGGTTAAATGGAAAATTTTCATGAGATTTCGACTAGATGACTATAAAAAGTCGTCAGAAATTTTCGCGAATGAAAATGGAAAATTTCCTCCGCGAGGATTCAGCCCCTCCCCCAAACTGAAATCCTGGCGCCGCCACTGATGTCTATTATATCCTTTAGTGTAAGCCTACTTTAATATCACTGCGGTTTCTCTGCTCCATATGCTAGATATAATATCTGCTCTATAGCTCTTTGAAGATACGATTGCCAGAAGACCTTTTCTGCTTATTTGTCCATATATATTATGCATATAATATACCCCAGTCCTAATAAGGACTGAAAGCCATTATTGTCACAAGGGTTGTCCTCGCGCAGGAAATTACCCTTCTGAAAGCGTAATGATGTTTTGCCGTGCTTGTTTCTGTCAGCCGCGGTATATGCAAGTCATTTCCTGTAAGAGTTTTTACCCAGTGCAGCATTTGCTGTGTTCATGCATTTGTTAGTAGAAGCAGGATTGACTGAAACAGCTGCAGTGACTTCAGGCAGACAGGCAGACAGGCAAACATGTTTGTGTCCTCCTTAATTGCTGTGCATTGCGCAGTTAGATATTCGCGCAGCTGCTATAGGTTTGTTGGAGTCATTTCGAAAGTGTCGCGTGCAGTGTATGGCTTCCTCTTTCTGAGTGTAATGAATAATATGAGATATTGGTTTGTGAATAAGCAGTTTCGATATCACAACGACCTAATTCTACACTTATATGTGGAAGTGCAGTCGTGGTTGGATTAAACATGGGAAAGCGCATTGGACAGCGCACTGGCATGGAGATCAACGGACTCAAGTTCGATTGCAGACGTTCACGTATAGGATAGACCAGGGGCGGATCCAGGGGGGCCAATCCGGCCATGCCCCCATTTAAAAATTGCATGGGACGTGGCCCCCCCCCCATTTGGCTTCAACAAGCCATTAAATAAATGTAGTGGGAGAGAAAAACAGGACATCAGGTCCCCCTATTAAAAAATCGTACGGGGCGTGGCCCCCGTCGATTTAGCGGCGGTTGAGACGGTCTCTGTTTCCCGGGAAAAAAGGTCATCAGTTTGTTTTTTTGACGGATGAAATGGTATTTTTTCCCCGGAAAATTGGTCGATGACTAAAAGAAAAGAAAGGTCATCACTTTTTTCGGAGACACAACGAAATTTTTCCCTTGTCCCACCAACAAGACCCTAAATTTTGGCCCCCCTTCGAAAATTTCTGTATCCGCCCTTGGGATAGACGTGCTTTGTAGGTTGCTATTAGCGCCCTTGCTTTACAGGCCTATGTTATGCCAGTAGGCCTATATATAGACTAGTTAAGATTCATGATTTACGTTCATGTGAATTGTCTCAATTGTAGGCCTATAGCCTAACTGTACACTGTAACCCAGGGGTTCTCAACCTTTTTCGTCCCGCGACACACTTAAACTTGATATCAAATTTGGCGACACACCATTCAATCGTCATATGTAAATGTCGTAAAAATATAAAAAGTGCCAAAGTTAAACATGTCTAATTATTTCAAATTTGCTCTCAAACTTATTTATCCTTCTAAAATGCTAAACTGCTGACATTTTTAATGAATGAAAGTAATTAGCCTATATTGAATTTCTTTCCAATTTTGATGATTCTAAAATTCTAAATTATTCTTCTGATCCCAATCTAAGCTTAGTCGTTTCTACAACTCAATGTCAATTTAGTCACCTAATTACTAAGACCGTGTAGCCTAGTCCTAACAGTTAATGGGATCTTTGTTCTTGAATTTTTCTTTGTATCATATTAAAACGCGGTTCCACAGTTTTTGAAAGTGCAACTCGTAAGCAGGCTGAGAGGCACCTCCGACAAGTTTGTTCCGATTCTTGTTCTTTATGTTGATTATCTGAGAAAAGCCCTGTTCAATGTAGGAGCTATGAAGGGAAACCATGCAGCTCCTTGATAGCTTTGCTTGCAAGTGATTTGTAATGTTCTTCCTTGTACGTCCATGCCCAGAACTGAGTTCTTGATAATTGCATGTCCTTCATTCTTCTGCTCCGACTCCTCTCAGACATCTACGGAGCGATCGACAGAGCTCAGCTGACCCTGCTGGCCCTTTTTGACGTCAGCGCCGCTTTTGACACTGTAGACCACGAGATTTTGTTAGAGCGGTTGAGTGTTTCTTTTGGTTTGTCTGGTGCATTTTACAAATGGATAGATTCTTTTCTTCAGGAGCGTTCTCTCTGTGTGGTCCATGGCTCTTCTAGGTCCTCATGGGTGCCTGCACAATATGGTCTACCCCAGGGTTCAGTCCTTGGTCCCATACTTTATATTATTTACATCTCAGGTCTTGCCACTCTACTAACAGCTCATTCGGTTTTGAGTCAGCAGTATGCTGACAACGTCCAGGCTTACACCCATTGCCTCCCTTCTAATGCTGTCAAAGCGGTTCTGATAATGAGCGGGACTTTGGATGCTCTAGAAGCATGGATGTCATCCAATAGACTACGCTTGAACCCATCTAAGACAAAATTTATTTGGTTGGGCACACGGCAGCAGCTTGCCAAGCTTGATCTATTTTCTCTTGCATCTGAATTTCCTGGCTTTGTCTTTGCAACCACGGTTCATGACCTCGGTATCCAACTTGACCAAGAACTCACTTTTGCTCCTCAACTTCAACGTCTTGCTCGAGACTGCTATTATCAGCTGCGCCAGCTTCGCACTGTCATCTGCGGCTACTTTTACTTTAGTGCATTCTTTCGTTACATCTCGCATCGACTATTGCTCTTCGCTCTACATTGGCCTCCCATCCAGCAGATTGACTTGTCTTGACCGGGTGTTGCGCTCTGCTGCACGCCTAAATATGATCATGTCTCAAACTACATGCTTGAGGTATTTCATTGGCTCCCTATTCGCCAGCGTATCGAGTTCAGGGTAGCTGAATTGGTATGGCGATGTTGTCAGGGCCTTGCCCCAACTTACCTCCGTGAGCTATGCAGCTCTACATTGGGTATCCAAGGACGTCGTCAGCTACGCTCTGCTGATAGGGGAGTCCTCTTAGTTCCTTTTGCTCGCACTATTACCATGAAGGATCGAGCCTTTTCTGTGGTTGGACCAGTGGTCAGGAATGGCCTTCCTTTTGAGCTACGCCTACACCCTGGGACTCTACCAGGATCTTTCCTTTCTAAACTTAAAACTGTTCTTTTTATGCGCGCTGGAGTCGGGAGCGCCTCTGAGTAGTTTTTCTTGAAGGAGCGCTATATAAATGTCCGAATGAATGAATGAATAAATTCTGGAATCACATTGCAGCTCAACAAGTGTTTCCTGTTCATTGTTGTTCAATTCTGCTCCATTGATGTTTTCTCTGAGGAATGGGTTCAACATCCAACTTGTCTTCTTAAAATCAGCATCTGATGAGGATGGCTAAATTTACGTTTTCTTACCCATAAATTTTTCCATTTCGATTGCTGACTTAGCCTAGGTTAACGGGTAACAGTTTTCTAACAGGTGCGATCGCAAACGTGTTTACATAGGCTCTATGTCATATCCGTTGAACATAAACGTCATAACTACCCAAGACCGCGGTAAAATAGATAGATAGAGCGCAACAAAATTCTCATTGCAGTCATCCGCTAAACTTCTATATTACCCGAAGGTAAAGTAAGTCAGTGTATAATGCAAGAACAACGGACGTGTGCTGTGAGAATTTAGTAGACTGATGTTATTTAGGATTATTTTCATGTAATCATAGGTCTACTGCGTTGTGGCAGTTTGGAAAAGAAACGAAGATAATTTTTATTATCATTATTATTAATTCGCGACACACCAATTCTTCGCGACACACCAGCGACACACCACTTTTACGCGACGCACCGCCGGTCAAGTCGCGACACACCAGTGTGTCGCGACACACCGGTTGAGAACCCTGTGTAACCGGTTGCGGTCTGTCAACCGGATTATTCAATTAAGGAAAATTATTATAGGCTATTATTAGTGGTTTAGAATATTTAGAGCGCTAGAATGTTGATAATCTAGGCAAATTTCGCTGGAATTGTGGACAAAACGTTAATGAGTGTAAAAAGAAAGAAGAGTTGGTGTCACGCGTGTTGTGTACATGTTCACAATTCTGATGAGACTCAGTAAATGTAAGATGTCTATGCGAGAACGCGTCCAACACACTGCGCATGCGCATACGGCATATAGATGCCGCACATTATTGTACGGTACAAGTTGGGGAATGTCTTTTGCCGCTTAGAGAGCCCTGCTGCCCCATCATCTCAGGTTTGACTGATCGCGGAAGGCGATATTCAGCATCTTGAGATGCATCTCTTTCTCTCTTTGTATACAATCTCCTGTAATATGCGTTGTCGTGTCTTTTCAGCAGTGTACCTGGAGGGACCTTTCTTCGCATCTGCGTGTTCTTTTAACCAAGCATTCTACATGTACATCCATCTTTAAAAAGCAGTTGAGAACTGCTCCCTTGTCGGGGTGGAGGATGGACTGGGAGTGTCTTCGAGTTGATCTCTTGGCGCTATATCAATGCTCTGAATAAGCAGCAGGCAGACGAATTCAATCGTACAAAGTGTTGCACGTAACAATGGTGTCCACTATCCATGGCGTGCTTTTTCTCTTTTATCTAATCGTTGCAATGGATCGGTTAACGAAAATCTATTCTGATGCCGCCATTAAATGGTTGAATGAAATTTTCATTCTTCGACGAGTGATTGCATCTGCCCATCATGCACATTGGTCTCTCATCCACGTAGACATGAAATCCCATACATATATATAATATATAATATATATCATAAATATATATAATTATATATATATTATATATGAAGTCGTCGTCGTCGTCGTATACTCTGGTGTCCGTTTCGTCCATATCGCCAGAGCACGCAACGTTTCAACGTTTCCGTCAGAGTGAACAGCGACAAACTATATACAGTGTACAATGTACAGAGCACAACACGACTTGTCAAGACAGACAGACATACAGACAGACATACAAACAGACATACAGACTGTCGACAGAAAACCAGATGGATAAACAGACGGACAGGCAGAGTGTACAGGAAATCGGGAAAGCAGACAGAAATAAAGGATGGGTCAGAAGGATTAGAGAGGCAGGCAGGCAGACAGACAGGCAGACAGGAAGGCAGGCAGACAGGAACTAAGGAAAAGATGCACTGGAAAGATGGAGTAATTGGCAGACTGACCGATAGACAGATAGAGAGACAGACAGACAGAGAGAAGAGAGAGACAAGAAGAGAGAGACAAGAAGAGAGAGACTCTGAGTGAGAGAGAGAGAGAGAGAGAGAGAGAGAGAGAGAGAGAGAGAGAGAGAGAGAGAGAGAGAGAGAGAGCGGGAAAGAGAGAGAGAGCGGGAAAGAGAGAGCGGGAAAGAGAGAAATGAAGAGACAGTGAGCGAAAGGGTATAATAATAATAGCAAACGAAGTATTCAGAGAGACGAGATAGACGGAGGAAGGGAGGGAGGTAGGGAGGGATGGAGGGAGGGAGGGAGGGAGGGTGCGTGTATCGGAGAATAAGGCGAAATGATAGCATAAACGATCGTCAACGAAACTCTAGCACGAACGAACACAAGGCGACAATCAGAGGAGAGGAGGAGGATGCGCCCCAGAAAGATGAGAACGCAGAAGAGGAAGGAGGGAGGAGAGATGAAATAAGAAAGAAGGAGGAAGGAGGAAGGAGGGAGGAGGGAGGAGAGATGAAATAAGAAAGAAGGAGGAAGGAGGAAGGAGGGAGGAGGGAGGAGAGATGAAATAAGAAAGAAGGAGGAAGGAGGAAGGAGGGAGGAGAGATGAAATAAGAAAGAAGGAGGAAGGAGGAAGGAGGGAGGAAGGAGGAAGGAGGGAGGAGAGATGAAATAAGAAAGAAGGAGGAAGGAGGAAGGAGGGAGGAAGGAGGAAGGAGGGAGGAGAGATGAAATAAGAAAGAAGGAGGCATGAGGAAGGAGGGAGGAAAGAGCTAGGAGGGAGGAGAGATGAAATAAGAAAGAGGGAGGAATGAGGAAGGAGGGAGGAAAGAGGAAAGAGGAGAAAAGAGGAAGGAGAGAGGAAAGAAGAAGGGCTCAGAGGGTGGATATAGGAAAGAGGGAGGTTAGAGGAAGGAGGGAGGAAAGACTGTGGTGGGTGGAAATAAGAGAGAGGGAAGTAAGAGGCAAGAGGAGGGAGAGAGGAAGGAGGAAGGAGAAGAAGGAGGAGGACGTCGATGCCGGTTGTGAGTCTGGAGTCTCTGGACTGTGTAAGTCGAACGATCGTCTGATTCGACTGCATTTGATGTGTCACAAGAGGAAAAATCGAATTAGAATTTTGGCTGAAATCTAATGAACATTTCGCTGTTGCAAGACTATATGTGAATTGCCTCAGTGCTTCGCTTATATCTCATGGCCCAACCCACAACCCCCCCAGACCCAAAGTAATTTGCTTCTGCACCGCCTCCCTCCCTCCCTTTGGTCCACAACATCTGAATTGCCTCTCTGGGGTATGATGAGCGTCTTCTATTTTCTCCTTTAAATGCATTCGTCGTCCATTTGAATACAGTTCCCCACTTGCTCTTCTTTCTCTCTTTTACTTATATTAGATGTCTTATATTGCATCCTTGAAAGCTTACGAGAAAGAGCTATATGCATGTATAGGCTATTAGCGTCTAGATATAATATGCATGCTTGCCATTTTTGTAGCTCTTCTATTCTCTCATTGTCTAATTCCGTTTCTCTGTGTAAGTCTCATTCAAATAGCGTGTGTGTGTTTGCGTGTGTGTTTGTGTGTGTCTGTTTGTTTGTTTGTGTGTATGTGTGTTTGTGTTTGCTGTGTGTGTGTGCGTGTGTGTGTGTGTGTGTGTGTGAGTTTTCTTAGCTTCATAGCTTCCCTTAGTCTGTCTATGCATATTTGAACACCCGCCACCCGAGAGAAAAATAAACAAGCAAAATGAATAGACAGTGATTTAAGGAACCTATTCAGAAACTTTAGTACTAAACAATAAAAATACAAAACTGAGCAAAGACTGAACGCTACAAAATTGAAAAATCTAAAAAATCTTTAAAATTAATGCATCCACAAGTTAGACTGATGAACTGATCCAAACTAATGCAAATAGTGTGTATTTTGTACTATGTGCTCTTTCTGGACATTTTCCTCTGCAGAAGAATCGAATCCAAGGTTGTCGGGTTTCAGCAAAACTGTGACAACGCATTAATTTAATATGTCACGAAACCACTGACTATGCCATAATCAATGCAGCGAACGACGTTTGAGAGTTGAGAACAAATTTCACGGAGGCTTAATTCTTTTCGCAAAGAAGAAGATTCTGCCTCAGGAGAATATTATTATCGAGTTCTCCTCAATTCTCGCGAAGACAGAGAGGAATTTTGACGCCATGAATTTATTCACAGACGGCTGACCGGGCGAGAAAAACCGACGAGATCTTTCGCCAGCAGCACACAGTTGAAACCACAGACGAATTACTCGCCTATATCTCTTGAGGCGGTTCTTTTAATTTGATGATTGTAACCATACGCATAAATACATGTAAATATATCATATTGATATTGAATAGAATTTAGTGCATCTTGCATGAGCACGTGCAATGCCGTGCATGCAGATAGTCTTATACGTAAGAAATATACATAAAAGAATAGATGTCTGCATAGTCTATAGGGAATACACCATTTGGCCAATTTTCCTCAAGCTTGTCTTTTTATTCGAAGTTCTGTTGACTTGGTCGATCTTTGTAAAGCTTCCTTTCAAGTCTTTCTTTTCAGTAGAAATGAAAGACATAAAAGGCCATTAATTGGCCCTATTACTTTATGCAATATTGCCGTTTCTCCTCATCCTCTCTTCTTTTTAGCCCTGCAGGGCTATGATATATCCAAAATGTTAGTCTATATGAAGTCTTTTCACTTAGATCTATATGTGCCCTATTGGCGTATGCATTATGTGTTCACATGCAAACATTTATTCTAGATTAACTGCTCTGCATGCGTTAGATATAAGTTTCAATGAATAAAAGCAGTGAACGAATATTTCGATATTTGAAAAACAAGCGTCATTTAAGAAGTTGCTTATAGTTTAGGTTGTTGCTAGGCTATTAGTTGCCAATGATTTCCTCTTTGTTGACAACATTGATTTGCTATAGAATTTTCAGGACTTTATTAGTCACTCTTTCTGAATTGAAGACCTTATGGGTTCACAGCTAGCATATAGGCCTACTCTATATACCAAGAAGTCGAAAGATCTTTATTCAACTGCGACGCTATAGAATTCAATCTGATATTCAAAGAGTGATCTGCACCAAGAAAACAAAACAAAAAAGACAATTTATAAAAGTTATGCAGATGAGTGTACATACACATCCACTATAAAAGGTGTTGGTCCTTTAATTTGGAATCACTTTCCTTCTGAAATTCGTGGCAGGATTCTTGTAGGAAATTCACCTGCATCCTTTCGCTGCTTGAAGACATTCCTCTTTTCATGGGTCTGTCACGCTGAGAGCGCTTCTGAATAGCTCTGCTGTGAGGAGAAGCGCTTTTACAAATGCTTTATTAGATTAGATTAGATTAGATTAGAAAGTAGACCTATATTTATATAGAGGGATGTGGAGATACAGAGAGAGAGACATACAGACATATATATATACCGGTACAGAGGAAGGGGAGAGAAAGAAAGCGAGAAAGAAAATGAGAAAGGGAGAAAGAGGAGTGAAAGAAAGACATACAGAGACAGAGACAGAGAGAGACAGAGACAGAGATACAGAGATGTACTTAGAGAGAGTGAGTGAAAAACAGGAAGTGTCGGTGTCTAATTGACAATTGGCTTTTGGTTGCTGCTTTTTTTTACTGCATGGAATGACCGCTGTCGAGATGGCACGATATAGAGAGTCTGCTCCATTGTGCACAATGACCTTTACCTCCTCTTCCTGCTCCTGATTCTACACCTGCTCCTCATCCTCCCATTTCACATACTCTCCATTCTCCTTTCTATTTCTCCATTCCTCTCATTTGACGGAGAATGCACTGAATTGAGAGCATCGACTAAAAATGAACGACTGCACTCAACGTCCATCCATCCATGAATTTTCCACGCATCATCCAAGCCTCTCGTTTCTCCACCTCTTCCACTCTCCCCATGGTCTCTTAAGCATAGGCTGTACCTTTATAGGTCTGCTCTGGTCTGGTCTCTGTCTGCCTTTATGTCCGCTTGGATCTCTCGGCTCAAACGCATGCCCTGCAATTAGCTGGCCTGCAGTCTCTCAGTCTCTATTCGACCTCCGGCCATTTGCATGTTTGAGATGCACAGACATGCATATATGTTATATATACATGTATATATATGTTATATATATTTGTGTGTATTTTGAGATTTGCGGAGGCGAGAGATGGCGCCTCGATCGTCCATTGACATTGGAAAACGAAAACCTGATCGAATGGGAGATGCAGACATGAGTCAATAAAAAAAATTATGAGAAGATCCTGAAAATATTGGAACCGATCGGTTTCCATTGACTCAGAGTCAGAATCGTACATAATAGCAGCAGCAGCAGCAGCAGCAGCAGCAACAACAACAACAACAACAACAACAACAACAACAACAACAACAACAACAATAGCGGCAGCAGCAAAGGATGCATGCACTATATGCACCAAATGAACAGACGTATGTGTAATAATGGTATACCTTATATAAGAACCGATTGACGAATCTGTCCTTGATTCTTGATAATTCGATCTATATGTTCGATGCCTGATCAACGAATCTAATCTGTCCTTGATGTTTGATAAACTAATCTAATCTGTCCTTTATGTTCGATAAACTAATATGATCTGTCCTTGATGCTTGATAAACTAATCTAATCTGTCCGTGATGATTTGAAAACTAATCTAATCTGTCTTTGATGTTTGATAAACTAATCTAATCTGTCCTGGATGTTTGATAAACTAATCTAATCTGTTTTTGATGCTTGATAAACTAATCTAATATGTCCTTGATGCTTGATAACTAATCTAATCTGTCTTTGATGTTTGATAAACTAATCTAATCTGTCCTGGATGTTTGATAAACTAATCTAATCTGTCTTTGATGCTTGATAAACTAATCTAATAGATCTATGTCCGTCATCGCTTGATAAAAAACTGCCCTTGATGCTTGATAAGTTGATATAGGATCTGTCCGTTATGTTTAACCAATGATCGACCTTCAGTGGTTAGTGTACCATTCAGTTAAAAACATGCATATGGCATTTGCTGTCTTCGACTCAGTCTGTTAGTCTGTCTTTCTGTCTGTTTTGTCTATTGCTTAGTACATAGAATCTTTTGCTTTGCATCTATCCGTATAAGTCTATATCATTCTTCTTCAAATCTAATTATCTCTATGTCATCCACATATTCACTCGCTGTGGGTGGTGTGTACTCTCAAGTCCTATCTTTCTGCCTTCGTATTTGTCTGCCTGCTTGCCTGGCTGTTTCTCAATCCTTTGGATAAACAGCCGTGCATTTTGCCACACTCGCGAGAACCAATAAATCCTTACAAACGCCCTCGCACTATATAAGAGATAACTGCACTAAGCAGACTGCCGCCATAATTATCTGCTCCTCACGTCAATGTTTGTTTTTCACTCGAGTGTTCGCAGCACGTCTCAGTTTCCATAAATTTTCCGACTGCAACGCAGAGATGTCGACGGTTTCAGTTATCAATGTGACCAAATATTTTCTTAATTTTCCTGCAGCCTTCAAGTTTGTCACGCAGAGAGCGAGTTGAGCACGACACCTCGCGCTAAAACTCGGTCAATTGGACGAGTCAGATAAGCCCCCCAACCCCTCCCGAATTGACGGTTCTGTTTGCTCCCATAGTCGCTTTCCCTGGAAGTTATTCTGGCTTCATCCTATGCCTAGGAAAATGTTGACTGGGAAATGGCTTCAGAGACGTAGAAATTTGCATTTCCAATGAGTTGAGGAATGAAATATTGTCTTCTACAACGCTAAATATTGCCCAGACGAGACCATTCAAGTAGGTCTAACGTGTCGCTTATCAAGAAAGGCTAATACAGCCACAACTTGAGCCTAAATTACGAAATCGCTAACTATTTTCCAGATTTTCTTTTCTACATTACATAATTATCAGTGTGTGCTCTTGATAGCTCCGCCTTTCACTGTTTCATAAGCAGCTGGAGATATCTGAAGAGGGATTTTCCTATTATACACCGTGATTCAAAAAAAGTAAGCCAAATTATTTTTCATATATCGCCAATGCCTGATAACATATCACGCTAAAATTTCCCAAATATTTAGAGAATTGGACCAAGAATATGATTCCAAGATTTCATGAGATAAAGTTGAACGGATAAAAAGATATGTATCTTTCAACTTCATATGCCGAAATTTCAGTTTACAAGCAATTTTCTGTTAGATTCAATAAAGTGCGAATCAAACTTTTTCAGTATCTTTATGGCCTGATAATTAATCATAGTAACATTTTTCCAATATTTAGAGAATTGAATCAAGAATGGGATTCCAAAATATCAAGTCATAAATTTGAACGGATAGAAAGATATGAATATTTCAACTTCACCTCCCGAGACTTCAGTTTTCAGCAAGTCTGTTATGGTGTTCTTTGCGGTTTCGACGCTTGATAGTTCCCAATTTTGGTCTTCAGTGACCCTGGAGTAAAAATTAATGGATCCTATTATCGCGACGTTCTGCTGTCACAACATCCTATATCTGTAATCAGAAATCTAGCCCCCAGAAGGTTGGTTTTTTCAACAGGACAGTGCATCAGCCCACAGAGCCAAGGAAACCATTGAAATGCTGACAAGAGAGACGCCAGACTTCATTTCTCCCACATTATGGCCTCCGAACAGCCCAGATTTGAATCCTGTCGACCAGTGGCGTAGCCAGGAATTTTTCATGGGGGGGTTTTATGGCCGGAAACTCTGTTTTTTGCTATTTTTTCTTACTTGAATGGGAAAATAACCTTAAAAATATTTTTCCGGAGCCAATGGGGGGGGTTAACCCCCGAAACCCCCCTTGCCTACGCCACTGCTGTCGACCATAAAGTGTGGAGCTTGATGCAAGACCGAGTAGACAACAATCCATGGTATAAACGATCTGAAGTAGCGCTTGATGGAAGTGTGAGATGACCTGAACCAGTGGATAATCGACGATGCTGTTGCCCAATGGCGTCAGCGCATCCAGGCTTGCGTGCAAGCAGGAGGAGGACATTTTGAGCATCTTATTTAATTAAATAATCAAACCAAACTGTTGTAATCATGCTGTTATTCAATTCTCTACATATCTGGAACATTCTAGCATGATTAGTCATCAGGCATTAGAGATATAAGAAAAACAGTTTGACTTACATTTTATTGAATCTAACAGAAAATTGCTTGTAAACTGAAATTTCGGCATATGAAGTTGAAAGATACATATCTTTTTATCCGTTCAACTTTATCTCATGAAATCTTGGAATCATATTCTTGGTCCAATTCTCTAAATTTTTGGAAAATTTTAGCGTGATATGTTATTAGGCATTGGAGATATTTGAAAAACATTTTGGCTTACTTTTTTTTGAATCACGGTATATATATACATGTATATGGACTTTAGATATCTGTACAAGCAACTCTGAATATATATATATATATATATATATAGACTATATGTCCAGAGTTTCTTGATGATTTCTTTTCTCTCCTATTTCACGTCTCTTGCATAAAGGCTGCTATACATATAATTATGCATGCAGTCTGCAGTCAATCAGTATGAATGCTGTCATCGGTTATTGACCATCTGAATGATTAAATCCTGTCTGTCTGTCTGTCTGTCTGTTAATTTGTCTGTCTGCCTCTCTGTCTCTACAAGTCTTTCTGTCTGTCTGTCGCTGTCCCTCTGTATTGGACATTGATATTCAACAGCTTTGACCAAAGTTTTCAATAGCATATTATATACAGGTCGATAGGCAAAGGTCTATACACATTATACAGACCAACAGGCGATTATATGCATGCCAAATAACAAAATAGCATCGCTGAGCTACGACTGGCAACTTTCCCCGGCGATTTGACCAAAAAACCTGTGAAAATAAAGCAATTAAATGGAGCATCTGAAATGCGTTGAAAGCTGAGGTCGACATTTATTTCGTCTATAGTAGACTAAACAAAGAAGCCGACAACGTGTCGACTTTCTATTCTATGTTCGGATATTTCGTGGTTTGTTTATCGATCAGAGCCACTTATAATATATACTATAGCAGGAGAGATTGGGAACAAGTAAATCTGCAAAAGGGGACTTTTTTGCTCCAAAAACAATCGTTCACAAAACAATTTACAACAGCTTAAGAAACAGCAAATGTGAAAAAACATGAAAAACTGATCAGTGTTACAGACGGTGCATGGGAACACAGGGTACCCCTGAAAGGGAAAATCCCTAAGTGCAAGATAATCTCTGTAAGATGCTGGGAGACCAACGATTAGTTGTTGGAAGAACAGTAAAGAACAGCGTAGTCTAATTTTTTTTTAAACAGAATATAAAATGAAACGACAGTTAATTTCTTTAATACTAGATATGATTTTTGGCTATGCGTGCTCGGATTAATTGTTTAAAGTGGGAGAAGGGCACTTAGAGTCTACCAAAGCAGAAAATGCTACTGGAGTTCATTTCTCAGATGACGCTTCAATTCGCATTTCGCTGTCTTTATATATCTTCGCTATTGGCAACTATACATTTTCGCGACTTAACATATAAACCATTACAAAATGCAACATGAAAAGCATTTGTAAAACGATTGTTTCGCATATTTCCTAGTAGGCCTAAGCCGACTGTACAGAATGTTTAGACTTCTGCCAGTCTGCCATCTTGAATAACATCATAAACACCGCTGCTGCAACAGATCAAACAGGGCCTACTACGCCATGGGGGGATGGAAGCAGACTGCTTCCAATTTGGGCCAGGGGGGGAAAGGTTTCCCCCCCTAATGATAAAGTTGAGTATAGAATATTTACTCCTGAACATTTCCCCCGATATTCCCCAGCATCTGCCATGGACTTCCTCCCGGTAAATCCCCCCAACAATCCCCTCCCCATCATAGCACAGGGTAAATTTTCATTTAATTTGACTTTTGCTTAACACTCACATAAATTTGTCCTTGCACTTCCATAAAATTCGCACCCATCAGGGGTTGCCAAGTGGGGGTAGTAAGTAGCCTGATTCAATTTGTGCCAGAGGGAAATCCCCCCTATTGATTGATGGGCACAAGAGATTTCCTTCTGGACATATCCCCCGGCATCTCCCTCTGTACTATCCCTCCCCACACCCACGGTAAATTCCCCTTGAATGTTCATCCCGCCATCTCAAGGGTATATATTCATTTAGTATGACCTTTGCTTGCAGTCACTTACATTTGTCCCTGCACGTATATGGCGCTCGCTCTCACAACTCATAATTAATTACATTAACTGTTTAAAAAAATTAAAGTATATTTTATATCTACTGACTCTGCATTTGTTATATACAAGAAGTTGATATTTTACTGAATGCTGAACTTTTCCAAACTTCACAGGACTACTAGTGTTTAACGCACTGTTAACCCATAATGAGAAACTTTAGAATGTTACCATTATATTGTGCAAGTTAAAAAATAAATAAATAATGGGGAGGCGACATTTTACGATATCCTACACCACGTTTCTGAGCTTTGAATTCACGAGCAATTTTGTGAAGATGAGTGCTTAGAAAGGTACAATTACAGCGTGCAAATCCAAAAAAGTGAAATTTTCATGACTTTATCGTTCATAAACAGCTAGCAAACAAGAGCCTAAAACATGCGCTCTAGTCGATGCCAACAGCTAAAAATGCATTGATTTCTGGGGCTCCGCCCCAGACCCCGCTGGGGGAGCTTACGACGCTCCCTCAGACCCCCTAGTCGCTATGGGCTTCGTGCCTTCGGCACTCGCAGCTTCGCGCCTTCGGCGCTTGCAATATAGGCAAACATTTTCTGTTAGGGGGATTGCTTCCACCTTCCAGGGGGGATAGTAGGCCCTGAGATCAAACATAGGCCTACATTTAAGTACGACATTCAAGAATTGCAACCGAACTAAAACGCTCGTGAATAGGTTGGTGCCCTGCGCTTGTCTGTTGAGTGGCACTTTAGAAATGTTGAGATTACGATTACGATTACGAATAGCAGGCAATTCGACCTCTCATCCGACAGACTGTTTTCTGCTTTGCGTCGCCAGTTGTCGCCAGTGTTGCCACTCAAAATTTTTTATAAAAAAGTTGAAGGGTAAAAAAAAACAAGAAAAACCAAGTTGAGCAAATCTTCCAAAAATGCCCAGAATTTTCCGAAAAATTCCCGAATTTCCCACAAATCCCGAAAATTTCCCTATTTTACCGTCAAAAAATTCTGATGACTTTTTTAGTCATCCGACACAAATCTCGAAAAAAGTCCACAATTTCACAAAAAATGTCCGAAAATATCAAAAAATCCCATTTTTCGGCCGAAAAAACCCAAGAAAAAACCCAAGTTCGTCCAAAAAAAACCATTCCCAAGTTAGGATCAAAAACCCCCAGATCTTGTGAAATAACCCAAGGAGTGGCAACGCTGGTTGTCGCTATAGTCAGCCAGATCTCTTAGGCTACTGCCATGCTATGTCCTCAACTTCCTGCACAACAGATTAAACCCTATAGGCCTAGAGCTAAGCTAAAAGCAATCCTTTTCCAGCAGGACATCAGCGTATATATATATATATGTATTTCGAGGTCAAATTAATTATTGACCTGGTTAGTTCCTTCCGGGGCCTCGGAGGGTGTGTGCTCATGACGCTGTGAATAAATGGCGCCCTGAGGGTGTAATTCGGTTGGCAAACTGCAGCAGAAGATTATTCCATAACTTCATGAATTATGCATCGAAGCGTCCAACCCGAAGGCGAGAGACACTCGATTACTTTGTCAGTGTTGGCAGACGATGACCGTCATGCTTTGACAGACTGACAGTCATCCGCAATGGGGGATTACGGGGTGGGGTTGGGGAGGGGACTGGGGGTCAAATACAGATCGTATATTCGTCTCACTCCTCAGCTGATGTCTTCCAACACTGACAGCATTCTGACTCTAAGGTCACCCAAATCACCTCTTGGATGACCTCAAATCTCCTCTGCCTTAACCCCTCCAAGACAGAATTCATACTAATTGGCCTCAGAGAACAACTCAAGAAAATTCCTGATCCCTCTATTTCCTTCAACAATGACTCTTCTTCCAGCCACACTTTCTCCGCAAATTCTCCTGTCCGAAACCTCGGTGTAATCTTTGACCAGCATCTCAACTTCTCCGACCACATAACCCAACTTTCCCGCACTTGTTTCATGCACATACGAGATCTCCGCAGAATCCGACCTATGCTCGACTTTAAAACTGCATCCACAATAGCCACATCCATAGTTCATGCGAAACTTGATTACTGCAACTCTCTCTTCCTAAACATTGATATAACCCAAATTAATCGCCTCCAAGCTATCCAGAATGCCCTTGCTCGTGCAGTGACGAAAACCCCCAAACGTCACCACATCACTCCTGTTCTGAAATCACTTCACTGGCTCAAAATACCTGAACGCATCGAATACAAAGTCCTCTCACTCACTTACAATACACTTCAATCATCCCAGCCGTTCTACCTTCGTCAGTTGTTCACCATCCAGCCACCTCGTTCAACACGCTCCTCATCCTCCATTACCCTGCTTCGCCCTTCCATCACTTCATCACTGAAATTCGCAAACCGCTCCATAGCCATTGCCGTTCCACCTCTCTGGAACAAACTTCCGCCAGCACTTCGGCAAACTTCCGACCCATCATACGAACTCACCAAAACTCCACCTCTCGCTATCTCCCCACAGGTCTTTCACTCAAAACTGAAAACATTGCTCTTTCAAAAATCCTATCCTGATTCTTCCTCTTCTACTCACATCCCCCGTCACTTCAACTCTAAACATCACCCACCTTAGCTGTCCATCTATCTGCCTGCCTGACTCTCTGGACTTGACCCGCTGCCTACCGATTTTGTTTTGATTGAGCGCCTGTGAATAAGCTGGTTCCCGCGACTTGGCTTTTGTGGGCGCTGTAGAAGTCCCGAGATTACGATTACGATTACGATTAAGGAAGAGGCAGGGCTTTTTTAACGTGCAGTTGTACACAAAATGTGCAGTTCTGAACGGAATTGTGCAGTTGTAGAAACACTCCTGTACAGTTAAAACTAGCAAGAAAGGTCGTTGTCCTCCGATTGGAAGTAATTTACCATGGAGATTGGAAAGAAAAGAAGGGGTAGTGCAGTTCTAAAAATTCCTTTAAAACAGCCCTGGGAAGAGGTTGATAATTATATTGGCCTATGCAAGCAGCGAAAGATCCTGTAAATAATAATAGTCTAATAATAATAATAAAATTAATAATAATAATAATAATTATAATTATAATTATAACAGCAACAACTCCCAGCATATATTTTTTAGACTGTCGATGGATAATATGTACCTCGGAAAATGGGAGAAGAACGAGAAGAAGAGCAAGAGGAAGAAGGAGGAAGAGGAAGAGGAAGAGGAAGAAGATGACCTTGACGATGACGATTACTATGATAACGCTGGTGATGATGATGATGATGATGATGATGACGATGATGATGACGACGACGATTATGACGACGAAGACGTTGATGGCATAGGCGCAACCACCCTATGGGACCCACGGGACGCGTCCCCCCAACTTTTGAGTGGTCCCATTGACTTTATCATTATGGTCCCCCCCAACTTTTAGGACGTGACTCATTTGGTCCCTCCCAACTTTTAGGACGTGATTGCGCCTATGGTTGATGGCAACAATAACAGTTTTGCTCCAGAGGATTTACATTAACCTGTTTTAAAAATACTATTACAGCAATAGCTGCAATACTCATTATTGCATAACTCATAAAGCGTCACTACAATGACTGGAAATGAATGCGTTTGGCATCGATATTCTTAATGGCGTGGAACTCAGCACTTGCAAGTAATTGGAAATGATTCGACAGATTGAAAGAAGCCATCGAAATGTCTTTTCCCATAAGTCACAATTCAGCATTCGATGAGTAAAATTGTCTGAATTGTATTGGCTGCCATCAAACTGCACTGCCTCCTTCTCCTTCCTCTCCGTATTCTCCTCCTCCTCCTCTTCCTCTACTTTCTCCTTCTCCTTCTCTTTCTTCTTCTTCTTCTTCCTCTTCTTCTCCTCCTTCTTCTCCTCCTCCTTCTCCTTCTTTTCCTAGTCCTCCTCCTTCTCCTCGTCCTCCTCCTCATCGTCCTCCTCCTAATACTCCACCTCTTCCTTTTCCTCTTTCTCCTCCTCCTTCTCCTTTTTCTTCTCCTTCTCCACCTCTTACTCCTCCTCCTACTCCTCCTCCTACTCCTCCTACTCCTCAAAGGCAATTGGCAACAACTGCACAGTAAAATGAAATAAAATTGCACAAGTGTACATTTCTCAGCGTTTTAAATCTGTGCAGGAGTTGTATCCGACAAAAGACTACGAACTGCAGTTTTGAATGAATTCTACGGGCAGTCGTCTATTCTCTGTTTTGTCATTCGGATCTGCACACGGTTAAAACCTCGGCTGATTTAGAATAAAAGAGCGGGAAGTTGAAGACTTATAAGGATGTCAATAGAAAGCAAGTACAGTGTATGTACATTATGGTGTTGCAAGATTCTCAAATAGGCATACTGTATTCCTACACGCTTATCAGGAGGAGCATTGATGCTCACACGTTGACCGACACTCAATAAATATATATACACCGTGAGGCATAAAAAAGGAAGCCCCAGGAAAAATCGTTATAATTTTAACAATATTCAAACAATGTCAATGAAATTCAGGAAAATTATAACCAAATAGCAGACAATGTAAAAACATTTGCAGTTTGTACTCAATCTGTCCGACTTTGGCTTCTACGCATGCGCGAAATCGCTTGCGCCATTCACGCACCGCCGAGTCAATAATTCGCTAGTCAAGATCGTTCCAAGCTTGCATTATTCTCTTGAGAAGATCTACAACATCACGGAACTTAGTTTTGTACACCATTTCCTGCATGCATCCCCATATTTTATAATCGACGGGATTCAGATATGGGCTGCTATGGGGCCATAGTGTAGAAATTATGACGTCAGGAGTTTCCTTCGTCAGAAGGGCAACCGTTTCTCGAGTTCTGTGCGCTGGAGCACC
This sequence comes from Lumbricus terrestris, assembly GCA_949752735.1. Lineage (NCBI taxonomy): Eukaryota > Metazoa > Annelida > Clitellata > Crassiclitellata > Lumbricidae > Lumbricus > Lumbricus terrestris. Next base: position 26,393,592 of record OX457038.1, read on the forward strand.
ATCTTGTTGGAAAATGTAAAATTCAGAGAGTTCTCGAATTTCAAGTAGAAGGCCTCCCATGAGTAAAACATCTCTAGCTGTAGAATTGGCCATTGATTTTTACCCCCGGTTCAACAAAGTGAATTGACGTGCGCCCCAGAGAAGAAACACTGACTGGCACCATAAGGGATTTGCTAAACGTTGAACGTGTGCGTAAAAGGCGGTCGGCTGCAATATCTCTCTTTCGAGTTCCAACTGCTACATACAGACGATCATTTTGAGTATTGCTAGCAGAAGCGGGAAATGGTGTACAAAACAAAAGGTCCGTGATGTTGAAGATCTTCTTAAGAGAATAATGCAAGCTTGGAACGATCTTGACCAGCGATTTATTGACTCGGCGGTACGTGAATGGCACAAGTGACTTCGCGCATGCGTAGAAGCTAAAGGCGGACAGATTAAGTGCAAATTGCAAATGTTTTTACATTGTCTGCTATTTAGCTATAACTTTCCTGAATTTCATTGACATTGCTTTAATTTTCTTAAAATAACAATGATTTTTCCTGGGGCTTCCTTTTTTATGCCTCACGGTGTATATGTATATAACTATATACATGTATCTATATCTATATAATATATATATTGAACTTAATTGAAGTAGTGTATATCTGTATATTATCTTATAGTATGGCAGTCTTCAGCAATTCTGCAATCTGTCAAAGCGACGTTTATCTGCCTTAGCGTTCTGTGTATACATATAATCCTCATATCAATTTCTCTCTACTTGTCATGGAGGAGGAGGATGAGAGAATCCAGAGCTGCTTCGTTCGTCTCCGATCCACCATCCTCATCCTCATCCTCATCCTCATCCTCATCCTCATCCTCATCCTCATCCTCATCCTCATCCTCATCCTCATCCTCATCCTCATCCTCATCCTCATCCTCATCCTCATCCTCATCCTCATCCTCATCCTCATCCTCATCCTCATCATCATCCTCATCCTCATCCTCATCCTCATCCTCATCCTCATCCTCATCCTCATCCTCATCCTCATCCTCATCCTCATCCTCATCCTCATCCTCATCCTCATCCTCATCCTCATCCTCATCCTCATCCTCATCCTCATCCTCATCCTCATCCTCATCCTCATCCTTATCCTCATCCTCATCCTCATCCTCATCCTCATCCTCATCCTCATCCTCATCCTTATCCTCATCCTCATCCTTATTACCAATTGCATATATCGACCGCTTCATCGTGCAGCAAAGCAATCCGATGGCATGACTGCAGGCGATCGTTGGTTCTGTGTGTGTGTGTGTGTGTTTGTGTGTGTGTGTGTGTGTGTGTGTGTGTGTGTGAGTGTGTGTGTGTGTGTGATAGAAAACGTTGTCAACCAGGAGAAGAGCAAACGCAGTCCCTCGTCTCATGCATCGGAAGTGCCAGCGTGTACTTCTGCATCACGAAATGACCTCCTGAACTCGACATATTTGCATATGCAAATGAATGCGATGACCCGGATAAGGGGATTGTTTTCAAGACTGTGTGCCATGGCAGGCGATCGATTATCAATTGCTCAATTGAATTTTTAAAAAGCGTTGCCTCTTTTTTTCTCTGTCTTCCAATCTTTTCATCTGTTATTTTTCTTGCTTTTCCATTCTTGTAATTTGCTCTTCAGTCCATTTATCTTAGGCCACTATTTATTTTTGAAAATCACCGAATTTCATGCTGATGCATTTTCTTTTTATTTTTCTTATGATATGATTCCGTGAATTTTCATTGGCTTTATGTAGTTTTAATCGACTTATCTTCGTTTATTTACGGGTGTTTTCTGTCAAATTTATTGTCTTCTATGTCATTTCCGATCATCAATTTCTTCGTGATTCCTTCCTACTCATATAGCTTCATATCCATTCTTAGATTCTAGGGATGACATTTAGCTCCATTGATTTTCCAAACGGGGTCGGTTGAGATCATCCATAATTAACTGAACAGAGGTGGCATCTTGTTACACGTTTAACGACACTGCCATATCAAAGATGATTAGTGTCGCCCTCCTCCTTTATCCAGGCTTGAGACTGGCACTGGCAGAGAAAACCCAGTGGCGGAGTTCCCAAATGGATATGAAGATATACGAGAAAGAAGAAATGATGTGAAATAGAAGCAAAGAAAAGGGCTGGAATATGAACAGACAATGAGAATAAAAAGAAAGATCGGAAATGAATAGAAGACGCTGTCACCTTTTCTACCACTGTATACCATTCATTCCACCGATCACCCCACCAATCCCACCCACCGACTTCGTCTTCCAATTGGAGCTGAGACGTCAGGAATTTCGCACCCGCCAGAAACCCTTGCTCCTATCTTCCAGTTCAATTTATATGAACGTCTACGATTTTTTCTTTCAAAAGACGCAAATTCTGCGAACTGTTCTGTCCGGAGTAATTGATTTGATGCAGACTCGATTCACCCCGTCCTCCCGTCATGCATCCGCTTCCCTGCTTCCACCGCATTACCCACCACACCCACCCCCACAGTCTAAGTTATCTATCCATCCCTCTACCCACACCCTAAGACTCAGTGCAAAGAAATGACGACCGAAATCGAAGATGACAGACGATTTGTATCGCCGCGATATTGACTTTAATCAAGTAATGGCAGCGATGTCTTGCGTATATCTATCGATCATATCCATCAATCAATCACCGACTTAATGATATGGATCATATATGGATCATCCATCGACCGTGACTGGATCATTGGACCTCCAACTTCGATTGTCCACTTATTAGTATTTCGGTTATTCACTGACTGGTTCTTTGATGCAGGGACGCAGACGAAAAAGTCATTCAGTGAACTTTGCAAACGACAAGTCATGCATGTCACTGGCGCACATTATTATAGGGGAATGCTCAAAAGCTCATCGTTCATGATTTCAACCAAAGAAATTTTGATCAACCATCTGATTCATCACAAGGAGGAAGTTTGCTAGAACGATTTCCATTAATAGACAATCTATGTGCGATTGTGTTGGGCCCGTATGCACATGAGGGTATAACTCGTATATTTGGCTTAAATCTGGCCTATACGGGAATACTGGGTTATTTCCGTATGCACAGCTTGAGATTAGCGAATTAAAATAGGTATAACGTTATTCCAATTCCGAGGAAGGAGTACGCCGGCTATTCCCATTGTGAACAATAGACGGCCGACTTTAGCTGGACAGCGCGAACAATAGGCAGCCGTCGACATTTCCCTGGGGCCCGTCTTTAGGTCTGAACCTGTTTACCCCACGCATATAAATATCTTTCACGCATGCGCGCTCAGCTATAACCTATTGAATTGGGGGGGGAAGAGCAAGCGTCATGCATCGTCGGGTGCAAGGAATGTGTAGATTAGTTATTCTCGTTGCTATTTTTTCTCGTGCATAAGGATACATTCCAATGGATATATCGGGAATTGCTAGGTCGAGTTTAGGCACTATATATGATTACCTTATGCCGTGTCCTGTGCATACCAGCCCAGAGGTCGATAGCTTATTCCAAGGCAGCATGAACGCCAACATGAAAATAAACAAATGTGTGATTGCCAGTCATTTTCATCTTTTCTTCAGCTAGTATAGGTCTATTGTTATTCAACCCAAATTGCACATGATGATTACTGAACATCACAGAAATTAAGGAAGCGCTGTTCTTGTCTGGCTGTGACCTTATCTTATGGTTTTCTTGGTGACACATGCGACCGCCTTCAAGCGATGAATGGCGGTCATATATAGATCAACACTGATTAAGTAAATCAATCTCCACACCGTCTTATCTGCCTATATTTGAGCAAGGCGGAGGAAGCATATGATGAGAGAAAGGTCGTCTTTGATTTACGGTGCCCGCACTGCCCAAGCTTTCAAAGGCCAAGGACACAAAGCAGTGTGCGATAATAAAATGCCAGTATTGAATATTCTGTGAGGTCTCTTTCGGCTGCTATCTTGGCAGCTGCACTCGCGACGTCAGCTGCTGTTCTGGCGCGCTGCAATTCTTCGGCTGGGTGATCAATAACATTAGGAACCGCCGTGGCAAGGTAGTTGTCACTTTCCCACGGGATGACACAGTCACGCCAACTGGTCGTCTTATAACAGACCTGCTGCTGTTACAGTAGTGCTCACTTGACTGCTTTGCTGCATAGAAGCCGTCTTTACTCTTTGGTTTGGTTACGCCAAATGCTGTCATTAATAACGCCTGTCCACTGGCTAGTAGTCCGACCTGGTCCAAGGCTGCAGGGCGAACCGCGTCATGAGCCATGGATACTCTTGGGCCGTCGATCCACAAGGACTTTGTGCACTGCATATAAATCAGCCGCGAGGTGCAAACCTGTGACAATACTAAGGACATTAATTTTATTTTAGTCTCAAGGATTATATTGTACTGTAGCATATACTTACAACAATTTCTCTGGCACCTCTGAGCGCCTCTGAGTAGGTTGTTTTGAAGAGGCGCTATATAAATGAACGAATGAATGAATGAATAGCATGGCCAGTAGGAAGCTAACTATGGGATACTTTACCCACCGTCACACACTGTCAGTATTCAGCGTTAGAATTCGACATAAAGAATAGAGTCATTTAAAGGCACAGTAGCTTTTTGTCTGTTGTATGGGTGACGGAAGACTGTTCCATGCGCGTGGGTCAGCGATTACTGTAGGCCCATTTGAAGCGCAAGAACCTTATTCGCATGCGGTGAGACGACAGCCTTCTGCCCACAAGCATTGTGGTTTTCCCATTAAAAATTAAAGTCTCGCCTCTTTAAAATTCCTACCCCGACTTATTTGCAAACTGCGCTTGATCACCTGAACAACACTGAATGATCTTATGTCAGATTACATCTCGCATCTGAACCGGAACAGCTGTCGACTCCGATCCTCGTCTAAACATCGACTAGGCTACATGTACTGCATGGTCCAATGTTCTTCAACGAGGTTTGTCGACAGTTGTGTCTTTATCGCTGTATAGACCCAATGCATAGAATACTTATTTATTACTACTACTGCTACTGCTACTGCTGCTGCTGCTGCTACTGCTACTGCTCCTGCTACTGCTGCTGCTGCTGCTGCTAATACTGCTGCTGCTACTACTACTACTACTACTACTACTACTACTACTACTACTACTACTACTACTACTACTACTACTACTACTACTACTACTACTACTACTACTACTACTACTACTACTACTACTACTACTACTACTACTACTACTACTACTACTACTACTACTACTACTACTACTACTACTACTACTACTACTACTACTACTACTACTACTACTACTGCTACTGCTACTGCTTCTGCTACTGCTGCTGCTACTGCTACTGCTACTGCTCCTGCTACTGCTACTGCTGCTGCTGCTAATACTGCTACTACTACTACTACTACTACTACTACTACTACTACTACTACTACTACTACTTCTGTTACTACTACTGCTACTACCAAGGGCGGATACAGGAATTTTCGAAGGGGGGGCCAAAATTTTTGGTATTGTGAGACAATAGAAAAAATTTTTAGTCATCGACCAAATTTTCCGGGAAAAAGATACCAACTTATCCGCCAAAAAAGTTGATGACCTTTTTTTTTTTTTTTTTTTTTTTTTTTTTAGTCATCAACCAATTTTTTGGGAAAAGGAGATGCCATTTCCGAACGGGGGGCCACGTCCCGTACGATTTTCTAATAGGGGGGCCAGATGTCCTGTTTTTCTCTCCCACTACATGTTTTTGAAACCAAATGGGGGCCACGTTCCATGCAATTTTTAAATGGGAGGGGCCATGGCCGGATTGGCCCCCCCTGGATCCACCCCTGGCTACTACTATGATACTACTACCAAGTGCCGTATACTACTACGACTACTGCAGCACTGATATTACTACAACTATTACCGTATTATTACTATTATTATTATTTTTTATTGTAGTAGTACTTATTGTTACCCTCGTTGTTATTACAGAAAATGAAGAGTGCAAATTATCTTTCAGAGCGCTGAACGCCAGTGTATAATTTATAAATTTCGTTTATTTGACAATCCAGTTGACAGACCGCTGACCGGTACAAAATCATGCGCAACATGGAGCTAAACAGTCGTCTGGTCATCTGTTTATGCATGCAAAGGTATCTCTGTCTGTCTGCTTGTCAATTTGATCTGTCTGTCTGTCTGTCTGTGTGTGTGTCTGTCTATGTCTGTCGTTCTTTCGTCAGTCTATTCCACGTTCAGAATCAGACACACGAATATTTTTGTGTGTTCTTTATGCGCACGCGCGTAAGTGACCTGGTCTGATCTATGATACTGTCTGGTGCAAATGCAATGCATCCACAGTGATTGCGTGTGCATGAAATATGAATATGCCACAATTATACAGGAAACACATTACACATCGTCCACCTCCTCCTCCATACTCTGCACTTCTCAATCTCACACTCCTGCATGCAGTCAGTCTCTTTCGGCTTTTGTGGAATGTCTGCCTGTTTATTTGTGCGCGCACACGTGTGTGTGTCTGTGAGTAAATGAGCGAGCTAATGACCAACTTATTTGCTTAGCTTAATCGGATAGATATTCATAATAAAATTAATTAACATACGAGAAACAGATAAGACCAAACTATTCAGCTTTAGGTTAAAAAGCAATTATATATACTGCAGGGTGCGGCCCAAAAAATAACCCATTACGAAAATTGCGATTTCATGAAAACCGCTGAATATTTTCTTACAAATATTTTCATTCTTATTCGTAACATATTTCTGCATATTATTTGAAAATTTTATGTCAGTATCTTTATATTTGTGATCATGCCATCAGACAGAAGAAAAAACTGCATTTTTTCAATTTAACACGGCATTCACGAAATAGGAAATCATAATTTTGCATAAAGTAGCCTGCAGTGTGCCATAATAAGGTTTTCTTCACCGATGGAAAGATCTTTTACATCAATCTACCCATTAATACTCAAAACAACCGCGTCTGGGCGAAGAAGAAAGGGCCGATATCCATCCAAGCCGCCTGTTGGTCGAGAGAGCCAAGTTCTCTCCCAACATCATGGTTTCTGCAGGTGTCAGCTATGAGGGCAAAGGACGCTTGCATTTCATTGACGAGAAGGCCAAAGTCAATGCCAAGTATTACGTGGAGAATCTTTTGCCTAAGCTTGTCGATGACTGTGACCTTGGGAAATCAGCTCACTTTTCAGCAAGATGCATGGAGCGCCCGCTCACGGCGCCAAGCTGGCCCAAGATTGGTTAAGAAGTCACTGTCCGGACTTCATCGACAAGGATTCATGCCACCAAATTCCCCAGATATGAACCCACTCGACTATGCTGTCTGGGGTGCAATGCTTGAGACTTACAACAAACTTCCCACAAAGCCAGAGAACATTTCTGAACTGAAAACTACACTGCAAATCATCGGGAATGACTCGCCACTCGAGACCCTTCAGAAGTCTGTTCTGGGCTTTCGAAAACGTCTGCAAGCTTGCGTAAAGGCAAACGGTGGTCACTTCGAACATTCATTGCACAAAACTTAACAGTTTGGCCTAATCTTGTCAATAACAATAAGTAACCTTGCGCTTCGTTACACAATTCTGTTTGCGTCGCTACTTGGTTACTTATTGCTGTTATTGCTGTCACTAAATGTCTGTTGAAACGAAAATAACATTGTTTCACTTCAGGGTTGCACCATTTTGGTGTTCATGAATCGAATTTTATTAGATGTAGCCAAGTTGTAGATAGATATGTGTCAAATAGACTGGCGAAGTTTTATAACAAAATATTCAGCGGTTTTTGAGAAATCGCGATTTTCGTAATGGGTTATTCTTTTTGGCCGAGATTACGATTATGATTACAATTACGATTATAATTATGATTATGATTACGATAGGCAGATCTATGCCTATTGCTGCAGATGATGTCCTGAAGATCCAAATTGTGTCGTTTCCTCAATTAACTGACGTTGAGAAGAGCTATAGGCACCTTCAAGACTTTCAGTAACTCCTCAAAAATAGGGTATACGTAAGTAGTTTTAGTTTAACGTCGCTTTGTGACAACAAAGATCATTAGCGACGCCCTCCTCCTTTATCCAGGATTTGGACTGGCACTGGCAGAGTTCAACCATTGGCGGAGTTCAAAAGAAATAGGGCTATTTACTATCATAGGCCTACATGGGAAATCCTATTTGTAATTTTTTGTAGGAAAGATAAAAGTCTACAAAATGTGACTCGATGAATTCAACAGACCTATATATCTTTGCTCTCAGGACAGTAACAGTTATTGATTGACATCAAATAGATCTAATAAGTTAATTCGGAATTTAAACTGCATCGATTTGACCATCAAAGTTGAAAATTTGATGATGCGCAATGCGTAAATTTTCTACGATGCTTGGAGCATATCATGCCTTTATATAACTAGGGGAGGGCGGGGCAAAACGCCCACCTTAAGGAAAAACTGGGTGTAGAGAGCAAAATACATTAACATCTTATGTTAATTTTTTATCATCATAAACATCTGCACTTATGCTACAATATCACTAAATAAAAAAACTTAAATAGATTCAAATTTAGGCACAGAATTGTATGAAAGTTTTTTGTCCAAAAGGGGCGTTTTGCCCCACCTAGGGGGCAAAATGCCCATACCCTGGGCATCTTACCCCAATGATAATATATACTAGATAATTGACTGACGTACGTGCATGTACGTATATATGTATGTATGCATGTATATATGTATGTATGCATGCATGTATGTATGTATGTATGCATGCATGTATGTATATATGTATGCATGTATGTATGCATGCATGTATGTATGTATGTATGCATGTATGCATGCATGCTTGCATGTATGTATGTATGTATGCATGTATGTATGCATGCATGTATGTATGTACGCATGTATGTATGTATGTATGTATGTATGTATGCATGCATGCATGCATGTATGTATGTATGTATGTATGCATACATGCATGTATGTATGTATGTATGTATGTATGTTTGTATGTATGTATGTATGTATGTATTTCTGTATTATGTAGGTTTGTATGCCCAGCAGTAGTAGTTACATTCCATACTCCACGCCTAAAACGACTACTTCAATATCAGATTAAAGTTCACTGTAACATACCTAAATAAGTATGAATCCAACAAAGCATAGATCTTTGGGAAAGAGTGAAACTAAGTAATTTTAACAAATTAATGAAAAATGGAAACCCTTACATCAGCTTTCGCAAAAATCGATTTTTCTTGATTACGAGTGGCCTGTTCACAGGGAACGCGAAAGTACGATGTATTTCAACCGGAAATGCATAAAACTAAACGGTTCCAACTAAAATTTGGATTCGGCACATCAGTTGACTGAAATAATACCTATGGGCATCTTACCTCCCATGGGCGTTTTGCCCCGCCCTCCCCCTAACTATATTCACATGGCATTCTGTCACGAAAAGTGATCAGATTGGCAAAAAACAAATGCTGACTATTAGCAAAATCATTTGTATATCACTTGCAAGAACATTTCACTCAATGTCCGCTTCTTTATTTTCTGCAAATCTGATGAGCTGGAGAATCCTATACTCAGCCGCATGCCCTAAACTGGTATTGTTTAGACCAGGGCTGCACTGGTAAAATTTGAGGTCAGTATTCACGCTGCGCGGTTGCCTTGAGACTATAGAGTCTATTTGTGTCTTCGAATTTTTCTGATGACCTTTTGTCGTCAGATTTTCTGATCACTTCTTTGTCGTATATACAGTGCATCTAGCGCAGCATAAAATGAACTAATTTCATTACTTTATCAGTTTTATTTCTTATTGAATCGCGGTCTTCTGCTACCAGAATTATGATATCAGAAACTCAACTATTAGTCTGATAAAATATAATCGGAATTTTATTTGATATTCTTTGAAATCTTTACTCTTTGTGAGGTTAGAGTTATACACGTGGTATACCCGTGGTATACACGTGGTATACCCGCGTATAGGTCTACCATCGTTTACGGAACTAAGTATACGCTAAGCTCAAAATAATTTATAGGTGGGTATACACGCGATGTATACCCGCGCATACCCTCGTGTACAGCCCTGGTTTAGACCATTGAGCCAACTAGAATCCAGCCACTCAGGTCCTGCTTACAGAACCAGACACGTTTTTCAGTTGGCACCGCTACTATGCTAGTTATAATGATGGATGGGAGAGGCGACGTGTCCCTTAAAAAGCATACAGCATGCAGGCTCAGGTTTTTTGACGGCGAAGTCTATAGGGATCTACTTGATGGAATGGACCTAAACCAGCGTCTGGCAAGGGAATTCTAGCGCCGCGTCGTCTACCACAGCACGATGGCCATCCACCCATCCATCCATCCATACACTAACTTGACTTAGTTGCCAAGCCATGCACTAACCGGGGGCTCAGCGTTGTTAACCCCGATGCATGATGCATCCACCGTATATATGCAGAAACAATGTAAGAACGACATATACCGGCAGCCGTAAAACATTGGCACAGGCCTACAACCGAAAAAAGAGGAGCATTGACAGTAGGACTAAGAGTGAGACAAGCACAGGATTCATGGACGACCAATATGGAGACAGTCACTGATGACGTCAAGCGCTGACCAATAGATGGAGCTTCAAACTATAAGCCAGCAAATGACAAACACCGAAGAACATTAATTTTTTAAAGGAACAACATACGTGTAAGGTCTGCGTGTGCCTGTCTGTATGTATGCATGTATGAGTGCGTGTATGCATGTGTGAGTGCGAACACTGCATCGGAGTTTCACGCCGAAGCGCTGAGCAATAATATTGCAAGTGAAGGACTTGCCCAAGGTCCCTACGCGGCGACTTGAGGTGGATTCGAACCTGCAACCCTTCGGCTGCCAGGCGACGAACATACCCACTACACCACCCACCGCGCCCCACATAGTATAGAATTGCAGTAATGTAGCCAAACACATGACTGTGTGTGCGCGTGTGTACACTGCATGTGCGCACGCGTGTGTCTGTGTGTACTTGGTGTATATTATATTAGTAATCTGGATATTTGTGTGTGCTGCCTTTTGAGGATCTCTCTCTCAGCTGCAACGCAAATGGCTGGGCGATAACATTAAAGAAACATTGGAAAGTCTAATGTACGCATTTAAATACAGTCTCAAAGGCCTTTGCGAGGAATTGCAATACCATGACGCGCAGTACTTCTAAGGGTCGAAATTAATGGGTCTAATAAACTGGGCAATACAATCGCAGGAACGGATAAGTTGGAAAATTACAGCGTCTGTCGACAACGTTGGAATTACATGCGACCGAGATTCATGTGGTGAGGTCATGTCAGTTGCCTTTGCCCGCGGGCGGCTGCCTTCCTTGCTCTGATTCCTGTTATTGTTGGCAAAGATATTGCTGTTGTTGTACGCCGACGTGGCTGTAAGTGAAGTTATTCAGGTTCACATGCAATAAAATCACTTTACGAGCCCAGCCGTTCAAATTAGACGATTTTCTGGACTTGCATTCAATTTTTCTCTAGGCCTAGGCCTACAACTTCAAATTTTAAAAAATGCAATTGTCCGTCGAGTGAAATCCTATTTCATTCACAAAATCATTCACAAAAAAGATATGCGGGCAAAAAATTAAAATGTTTTGCACTGACCGCAACAAAATAGTTTTACGTATTGTTACTTAGGCCTAACTAATGTTTCGGCATCTCTTTAATTTAGCATAAACGTCTGGTTTACAGAGTTTTTCTATACAAAGTTAGGTTCTGAAATCATCTGCGAATGATAAGAAAGATTATGTTTGAGTGCTTCTGAATTGTTGCTACGTTTTTTAATCGAATGCTTGCGAACCCATGGCACTTAAATCTCAACATATTATTATTTATTAAATTATTATTATTATTGTCGCGGAACTAGGGCTGGGCAGAAAAGTACCAGAGGCCGATCACCAACCCTAGCCGTGCAGGTCTTGTCGATGAGTCCGGGGGGTAAGGCTTTAGCTGGAGACTAAAGACTAGCCGACTAGGCTTAGGCGAACTGTACTTAAACGAACTGTATTCAAACGAACTGTATTTAATCGAACTGTATTTAATCGAACTGTATTTAATCGAACTGTATTTAATCGAACTGTATTTAATCGAACTGTACACGGAGCGTCTGATCTCTTCAGCGCAAACTAAACTGGAACACACGCATTAAAAGCGTCGGCTAAAACCAACTCAAGCTGCCGCACGCACTAAACATGCTCGACTCGACTACTCTGCGAACTCTACTACCCAAGACCCTATCAAAGAAGAAGCAGCTCCAGACCCTATCAAAGAAGAAACAGCTCTCCGCTATTGCCCTCTGCTCTATTTATACTCTACCAACGGAGGCGGGTATGCTGAATAAGTAGACATAGGCCGGGTATGCTGAATAAGTAGACGGAGGCTAGTGTGCTGAATAAGTAGACATAGGCCGGGTATGCTGAATAAGTAGACACAGGCTAGTGTGCTGAATAAGTAGACATAGGCCGGGTATGCTGAATAAGTAGACGGAGGCTAGTGTGCTGAATAAGTAGACATAGGCCGGGTATGCTGAATAAGTAGACGGAGGCGGTATGCTGAATACGTAGACACAGGCTAGTGTGCTGAATAAGTAGACGGAGGCTAGTGTGCTGAATAAGTAGACATAGGCCGGGTATGCTGAATAAGTAGACGGAGGCTAGTGTGCTGAATAAGTAGACACAGACGGAGAGAGCAAAGCAAGCACACATCCACACAGCAGGAGACCCTCAAGTTTTTCCACATTATTATTAAGAAGGTAAATCATATACCCCATATGTTTAGGATTCGTGTAAGGGTGAAGCTATAATATGCTATATATTATGATTCAATCAAATAGCCAACGAGTATGACCGATGAATAGAGTCTATTATTCCAGATTTATCGGAGTCCATTATTTGATTTAGGAGTCTTTCCATTTCCAGAAGAATTCCTTATGTGACATGCGTGCGAATCTTTATTCGTGAAAACTCTCGGCTCATAGGTCTAATGTGTATACGAACGTGGGTTCGTAGAGTTGTCCGATAGGCCTACTTGCGATAGACCTAATAGTGCCACTGTGCACAAATGACTTAACGCATAGAGGTTGTATATATTATATGCACAAAGTCACACATAGGTTCGAACCGTTCGAAGACTTGCGTAAAATGCGGTTAGTAGTCGTACAATTGTTTTTGGCTTACGGGCGATATAGGCTAGCTTATTATCATTCTGGAATCTGGACTCATATGGTGATTCCGTGGTCAGACACAACGCACCTGATGAAACCAGTTGTTCTGTGTCGACTGAGAATTCTCCTGATGGATCGACGCCTCAACATATGTTGCGATTGGTGGCTACCCCAGGCACAAAGACAGAAAACACAGACATAGACATACACAGACAGGCACACTCACACAGACATTTAAACAAACACACACAGGCAGACAGAATGAGTTGAGCGCCTGTCTTACGAGGAGATGTCAATGAAATTTCAATGAATATTCATGCACTCGTTTGAATTTCATGCAAGAAGTTGGCATTAGCCTGCGTCTGTAGGCCTGTACTAAAACCCTGCGCTAGCTTTGATATTATGAAAAATGATGTCAAAGGACATAGGACTATGACACATGCTTCATGTAGGCTAGCCTACGATATGTGATTATAGTCCAAGCAAGTAAAAGTGGATTAAACATTATAGCCTATTGCTTTGATGCGCTGAAAAATACGGCAAAATTAGATTAAATTGCCCTACACACTATTTATAACAAATTGACCTAATAGGCTACAGCAACTCGAAATGACTGCACCAGTCCTATAGCCAAACTGCAGTGACATCCAATCTTACGCTGCCTTGTAGGGCCATTGAGAACGGGAGGTGGTTGATTAGTTGACCTAACCTAATAAAAGCATCCAATCGACAACATTATTTTATGAAGACAGATAGTTTAGACAATTAACTATGTTTGAAGAGTAAAAGACTTCGGCCTACCTTTGGAGATTCAAAACCTAATCTTTATCAATCGAAACGATATTTTAAGTAGGGCGACATCTAGCCTATGGCTGAGAGTGAAATGGACGTCCCCAAAATGTTAACGAGTTTCCAGTACTGTAATACAGAGTCCTTGACCTAGGCCTAATCACGTGACATTGGAATTGTGGATAATCTTGTATCTACGGTACCGGTATGAATTAGTTAGCTGCTTAGTTATGCTGGAGTTGCACAATATCGAAGATTGGATTTGATTGAACTAGGTTACACTTAAATAGACTAAGTTAGGTTATTGGTTTTCACCGTGGTGTATTCTTACACCATGGTTTTCACACACTAAATAGGAATTGTCTATTTAATCGACCATTGAACAGCGCTACAAAATTAATATAGCCTAATATGACGCATTCTCGGGTATCGTGAAAATCGAATTGCGAGTCTATGATGACGTCATCTTCGTCAACAATAACTCTCTTGAGTCAATTTTGTGAGTTAAGAAACGGTCTCGTTTTTCGTTGATTTTCGAACCATAAGACCCGAGAATAAGGTCTGCTTATTTCTATTTATGTTGAAAAATATACCTGGAACAAATCGAAATTATGAGCGTTCCAGCGGATTACTTCAGCCACACGGATGGTGATTTCGGACCCCCAGACAGTTCCTCCCCTGTGAGTATAAGCTGCTGCTGCCATTATCATTCTCATTGTTGTTGTTGTTGCAAATATTTCTGCTTTAATATGACCTATCTGCGACCAGATTGCCATTACCGACAGTCTCTCGCAATGCTATAATGCAGCGTTAACACTGAATTCACTGTTGAATGCCTCTAGTTCTGGAGCACTACAATATAAACAATTCTTAATGCATCTATTTTGCAAGAAGTATTCTATTCGATGGTTGTCTTGTTCTGTTAAGGATAGATAGACAGCCTGCAATGAATGTTTGAAGAGGCCCTTTAGAAATCAGCATTTGGAATATAATTAGCCTACCATAATGTATTTGATATTGTAACATCATGCATGCATACGGTACATGCATAGGTCTATATATTATGAAAATATTTTGTAATGTTATTTAATTGAAATGTTATATGACACCGTTCACATTTTTGTTTTTAATGTGTTTTAACTACATGTTTGAATTCCATGCATAAATACGATGACTGTGTTTTCCGCATTGCTTTGTATACCGTTCGGTCGAGAGTTATTTTATTATTCTACTGACAAGCTAAGTTGGTCTAAGGTGAAGTGAAGTGAGACCAATTGTATTTGTGGTTCAGCTAGGTATTTGTCCTTCACCCCAATGCATATAAGAGAACTTTAAAATAGTGCTTGGGATATTTTAGTTGCTACTAATATAAAAAAACAGACTAATAATGATAATTTATGATCCGGCGATTCAATGCAATGATATTCGTCGGAACCTATCCAGATCTGAATCTCTGCGACAGCTATGTGCCGTTTCAGACGCTTTTATTCTGTTCTTAATTAATATTTAATTCCCTGAGGGATCATATGTACCTCAGGGCTTACAAAAATTTCATTAAAAAGTAATAACAATGATAATGGCAATTTATTTGGCGCCTGAAGCGGCTATACCATTACAAGGACGCCTCACAAACAATAATAATAATAATTATAATAATAATGACAATTGAAATGGAGATGGGTAGCGTCTAGCAACCGGACTCCGACCTCCACTGGTCATCAGTCTTTGGACACCTAGTCTGAAACGTGAATAAACTGACCAGCGCTCTGCTCTTCACTTTAGAGCAGCGCTTTAGCAATTTTGAATTTATTATATGTGTTAAAGATCATGACAGACTGAGAGAGAGAGAGAGAGAAAGTGAGACTGCATGGTAGATTCAAGGACACGGGATACAGTAATAGAGATTGAATGATTTGCAGGCTTTTCAATATTCATTCATTACGGAAATTTATACTGCGCGCTTTCAAGGTTACCGCTCCAACCTCGGCTGAAGAGTACGGTTTCATGGCTGCAGGCCATCTGAGTAAACCCTAGGCATTCGGCATAGAAACAATGAGAGTCCATTCCATACCATGTGCCAACAACAGAGACAGAACGGTGTTGTCTGAGAGCAGTTCGTGCCCAGGGAACCCTTTGTGGAGGTGCGGAGAGCACAGGGTATCTGCACTGCACACCCAGAATAGAGAGACTGAGCTCTGCAAAAAATATGTAGTAATAAGCCAATGCAGCTCGTTGAAGGTAAATTTTTTAAACTTTATACCAACCATAGTCAAATAGCATGTTATTGGATCTACAAGAAATGATTGTCTGATTTCTAGGTAAACCGGCTGAGCGCACAACACCTACAGGCCACCACAACGTAAGTTTCATTCTATCTTCCATGACCCATGTAGCCAAGTGTTGAACCGTCGATGTAACAAATTGCCGACCAGTTAAAGGCAGCAGGATTGCCGATATAAAATGAGACGGAGACTGGTAGACACAGAAGGACAGACAGACAGATAGACAGACACACAGGCATAATCTATTCCCTATTCTCGAACGTAGCAAGGCAGCTAATTAATGAGAAATATTTCATTATTCTTTGAAGTCCAGTCTGATTTTGTTCTGTATGCGGGTCAGAGCAATCAAGCATTTTTCATAAGGCCTTTCAATACCGGTAGTTTGTCTTTTATCTGAAGGTAAATTAACACGAGGCTTGAAATTAATGTTTATTTATGTTTGAAGTGTGCTCAGCTATACACATGCAGCGTTGGTGTGCTTAATTGTCAAATAACTGCCGGAACAGAAATAATATGTTTTAAGATTTCGGCTGTAGTTGCGCCATATCACAGCTAACGTCTGTATAAATTGGCACACTAGCCGTATACGTGTAGTCGGTGGAAAGACCCGTCGGGAAAGGGGAAGACCCGCCACCTGCGCTCGTATTTTCCATGTCCAAAAATTTTCAGTCGTAAACGCTTCTTGTGTCCATGGCTGCCCCTCGGCTTTTACCTATTATATCATTTTCTTGCCTGTAGAAAAAAACGCTGGTGCGTGCCATCCTATGTAGCCTCTATAATGTGCAATTGTCTTTGTATTTGATTCTGTCCTTACCAAAAGTTTTTTGTCATGCTATTATTTTCTTTTCGCTTGTAGTCCAAGGAAACGCGTTGTTCTCGATTACTACCCAGGGACGAAGGAGATCGCCACAAAATTTTCACTCAGAAATAACAGCAACTTTGCTGTTGCGTTCAAGGTAAAAAATGCCATTGCTGATGATTATGATGATTATGATGATTATAATGAGAAGAAGGAGGAGAAGAATGAGTAGGAAGACGTTAGGAACGAGAGGATGAGGTTAAATAGAGGAGGATTGTATGGCGAATTATCGTCGAACCATTTTGCTGTTGTACTATGCTTGAAATTCTCATTGAAAATTTTGGTTAGGCCTCTATGCGATTTTAAATTAGGAACTTCAGCCCTCCGATCATTCCATGAAATGAGTTAATGGAGTTATTGTCTTGTGACGTCCAGTGTTAGAGGAGGATTGTAGGGCGAAGAGAGGCGTTTCAATGTGATGCTGTGACGGCAGCGATGGATAAAATCGATTTGTGTTTTTTTGTGGTTGGTGGTATGTATAATTGTATATATTATATTGTTAGGTGCTGAGCAGTTTCGAGATCGGATATGTTGCGAAGCCTGGAATGGGAATCGTTCAGCCTGGAGAGGCATTCGATGTGACGATAACGGTGAATGGTTCGTCATCATCCTTATTCACATTTTTCGTTCCTCTTAGTTTTCGATGCCATTTATAAGAAGCTTTCTTTGCACTGTGCTCCTCTCTTCATCGGGTTTTTTCGGCGCCTGTTTTGCGTGTCTCTGCCTGTCTGTATGTCTGTCTGTCTGTCTGTCTGCCTTTCTCTGTACCTCTGTATATGTCTGTTTGTATGTCTGTCTGTATGTCTGTCTGTCTGTGTCTCTGTACCTCTGTATATGTCTGTCTGTCTGCCTGTCTGCACTGCTGTCTGTCTGCGTGTGCGTTGACTTAATTTATCAGTGAGAGCCGATCTCATCAGCAGTTACTGCTCAGATAGGCGAATTACATTCAGACAGAGAAGGCAAGCACTTCTCTCCCTCGCCCGCCGGGCACCCCACTCACTCGCCCGCCCGCTCGGCTGCCGATGGCCCAGACCCCGCCCGCCTCATATTGTCATGGACTTGTTTGTCTCTGATCTAATTCAGACAAGAGGCTTTTTGTATCTGCAGCGATGCCATTTATTGTGCGCCATAATGTGACAACGACTTATCGAATCGCAATCGTCCTTTTTTATACATGCAGTCTCAGTTTTCGAGACTGATTTGGCTCCAGATAACTTGGTGAACAGAGAACACTTCATTTTGAAAATTCGTCAATAATGTCATCCTCGTGTTATTGCAAACTAATAGAATGTCGTCAATTTGAGCACGTACTGCAGTCGGCATTCCTATTGTTACTGCTCCCATTACTTATAGCAGAATGGAGTTATTGTCTTGTATTGTCTAGTGTTAATCGGATTAATAATCTCAGTTTATATACATGTATGCCACGTACTGTGATGAAACACTTTGGTGCTGAAATTATTTCTCCGTACTGGTTTATTAACTGAACTTCAGCCCTCCGATCATTCCATGAAATGAGTTAGAAATAGATTAGAAATTTCTAATCTATAGACTGCCTTTTAATTAGCTTCTCTACATTACATTACATAACATTGCATTACATTACATCACATTACATTACATTGGAGTGTATGATGTTTAGACTCACAGTCAGCAGGACGTGAACTTGAAAAGGACAATTTTAATTAGCTTCTCTACATTACATTACATCACATTACATTACATTGGAGTGTATGATGTTTAGACTCGCAGTCAGCAGGACGTGAGCTTGAAAAGGACAAATTCACCATCGATCTGGCATCAGTCGACAGCGATCAGACCTCGGCGGACAACGTCGCCTATGAAGAAAGACGCATGTAAGTTACAAGGAAGTACACAAAAGTTCAAACTTCGACAGCACTTAAATTTGCTTTGACAAACCATCTAAAATAAATTGCTAATTCTGTACCAAAGCGTGTAACCCTGTCAAGAAGGCATGGTTTTTGTCACGTCTTTCAAGCGAATCCATGGTTCCTATTCCAGGAAGCCTTTATGAAGGTTCAAAAGAAGTTCAACACCATTGATTTTAATTAGTTACGACTTAACCTTTCAATTATTCATTTGCCTGTTGTCATCACTTGGTAGAGAATTAATAAATTTTGGATAGACGACACATGGAGCTATAGTGTTCCCAGAGGTGCAAATAGCTCATTCCATGCCTAAACTAGTTTGTGACTTCAAAATTGATTAAAGACAGGCTGACCAAATTGCACCGAGCACAGTCTTTTAACTTACAGCTGGTGGCATTCTAAAATCTAAACCCAGCAATAATTTTATGGCGGCAGTTAAAATCATTAGCTTTAGCTATCTAATAGCATGGTGCTTAAAATACTCTCGATAGGACCATTTTATGGCTAAAATTCTGTGGGCTGTATTGCTTCGAGAGTGTCCATAAGATCCACCAATGAGGTGCTAGATAAACAAATGTTCATTGCATCCCTTTACGACTACTGATATTGCCAGCTTCCACTGCTCCCCATTCGTATTGACCCGACAGCTGTGGCTGAAGTTAAATGAACCATTTGCTGACAATAGGCATTTCCTCTATTCTTCTGTTCCTATTGCAATTCGTTATTTTGTGCGTGTCTCTGTCCATCGCCGATTGGATACTTTTGTGGGTCAGCATGGCTGTCTCTGACAATGTCTCTTTCTCTCCATAGTTGTGTGTCTCTATGTGTATTCGTATGTCTGTCTATCCTCATGGCGTCTGGGTTACCCATCTGTGCTCACTCGTCATCTGAACTCTTGCAGGACGTGACTGATTTTCTCAGATTATTTGCTGACGATTGAATCAATCGCTCTGTCGATTGGTTACTATAAGTCAGCCGGGGCCGGATTAAGGCATGTTCGGCCGAACAGTAACCCCATACTTTAGGGATCCACACGTGAGAGAGAAAATTTTCAATATTTTTAGTTTTGTTATTTTTTAAAGTCTAATAGAAAGAATGAGCAAATCCAGCAAAAACTCGCTAATGTTGTTGCTTCCATTATCAAGCCAATTGATCTAAAAAATCAGGCATAAAATATTTAATACGCTGCAGTAGGTCCGATGGGCCCTGCGCTCGGTGCCCTGACCAATTAGACCCAACCTACTGCTGATGTTAGCGCAAAAATATATTTCAATTTGTAACGTTGAACGTTTTGCTAAATTTAAAGTTATATAGTATATACCCTACCAGAACGTCGTCATCATTTTTTCCTAAATCTAGGTGGATTAAGTAGGCTGTCATATCATGCTACTTTTTTTCCCAATTTAAAACCTAAAATATTAGAACTATTTAATGTTCTCGCGTTGCGAGGGGCAAGACTATTTTGAGTTTTGACAAACTAGAATGCGTGTTGAACGCCAGCGGATAATTTCACAGCAGGGGTTAAACCATGGGCGGAGTTTGGTTTCCGTTCTTGGAGGGGTTAAAGCTTTCTTCGGGGGTGGGCTAAGCTCGGGGAATAGATACCATTTACACGGTAAAAAATGCCTGGGTCTTCTTGGGGAGGGGCTTAGCCCCCTACCCCCTGATAAACTCCGCCCATAGGTTAAACACAGTGGGCTTGTTTGCATTTATTTTAGCAAGAGCTTGATTTCTGTTTGCGTTTAGATTGTTCGTTGGAATGTCCCCGGCTGCGAAAGAGAGACTGGTTTACGTAGCCGCAGAACAGGTGACAGTGCGTTCTGCTTTGTTACATAAATATACGTAAAGCATAACAGGGTAGCTGTTGTTAAGTAGGAAGTGCGACTCGGTTTCAGCTCTGACAACCATGTTTCTTGGCCTGGCCACTTCTGTGTCCTCGGTGGCACAACTTGTTTCGAACCAGTAAACTCCAATGAACATTGCCGTCTGATTCGCTGCGTGGCGCCACCAGTTCAGCTTCGAAATAAAAGCATGACTTTCGTTGCCATTAGTTTCACTGCTATTCTAACCGACAATTATTGCCGATGATCAATGTTACTGCTATAGGCTGCGTCCACTCTGTATGGTAATAAGTAAGTAAGTAAGTAAGTATATTTTTAATGTACCAGCTGCAAAACAGAAATCAACACCAATGTTGATCCGGGTGCTGTATGATGATTTGAATGCTGAAACTGTGTCAGACTGGACATTTGGAAACAGTCATGATGTACATTAGGATCGATTTGTCTGTTGTCGTTTCTTGACGCCCTTAGACCTGCATCAATTATAGCTGGGCGTCCCACAACGAACTAGTTGTCTAGTTCCTCAATCCCACTCCATTAGCTGCATTGTAGCCTACAGGATAAAACTCAAATTGGCCTGTTTGACCTACAAATACCTCAGCACCAGTGTGAGAATTGTGAAAAAATAACTGGGGACCGTGGTGTGACTATGATTAACTTAGAATTGTGGTGTGAAAAAATCAGACTTTACTATGGAGCTTTAAGAAAGACTGGGGGTTGAAACCCTCCAACCCCGGCAATTCTCACCATGCTCAGCACCAACCCTGCAATTCAACAGTCAAATCTGTTAGCTGCACCTCAATGCGAAACTGCAGTTATGGGCTCGCGTGCATTCCATGCCTCTGCACCCAGAGAATGGAATCGGCTTCCGCTCTCTCTTCGAAGCTCACTTTCACTTTTCCTTTCTTCAAAAAGCGTCTCAAAACTCACTACTTCTCCTTGACTTTCAAGCACATGGATCTCTAGTTGCATCTTCCTCTGGCGACTGACTATCCACGCCTCAGATTCACATTTCGGTGTGACCTTAATTGCGCGCGTTACAAATAATTTACATAATAATAAAAAAATCCTAATAATAATTATTAGCCCAGTGCGTGATGTTTGTCTTTCAGAAGCGGAATCTGCAGCTGGATAAGATGCGAAGTGATCGGCGACGTCTGATGACTTACGTTGGAACCGGATTTCTTGGACTGCTCGGAGTCGCCATTCTCTTCATCGATTTCTGCGCTCTATCATCGGGTAACCTCTACGACGAGGGAGGAATGAAGCCAGCCGGGCGCTAGCACTGCAGTAGTCCGACGTCCGCCGCTCTTAAGACCATTCTCGTATCATGCTTCAAGACTTAATTATGCACGCTGACTTAATATCTAGCGATCCGTGCATTTAGTTGCTATGTTAATCTACAGTTTTGAAAATAGTTCATAAGAAACCTAAAAAAGTGGCCACGCTAACTTACAAAATGTCTCTACAGCTGCAGAAACTACGGACTTTTATTTTCTTGTTTTAACGATGTGTTTCGATCATTCTCTCATTGTCGTGTGTATATATTTATACACAGTTTTGACACGTGTACATTGCATTTTCTTACCAATGTTGGCATAAACGGAATATATTGAATCACCGGAACTCTCTCTTTGCTGAATATTCAACATTTTATGCGTTTAGATATAACTATTCATAAAGATAATAACATAATATTACTTCAGCACTTGCGTCCACTTTTTGTGCCAAGTCTTTTATAAATCCATGAAACAGATACTCGTAATCGTAAACTCAAAATTTCTAAAGCGCCACTCGAAAGCCAAGCGCGGTTCACCAGCTTATTAACGAGCGCTGCAGACAGCCAGATAGCAATCATCAAACAAATAACGACCAACATATTTTGCCATGGCAAACACGAGAAAACACGAACATTATCTTCTTATAGAGGCATAAAGCATAATATACTGCCCTGTCGATAAGTAGGCATACTTTGGCAATTTATAGTTTCTTGTTTTACTGGTAGCACCTGCTATCTCTAGATCAGCGGTTCCCAACCCGCGGGCCAAAAGTGGCCCGCCTGGCCTACAAAAATGGCCCGCAGCACCTCAATGAATTAAGAAAAATATGTGTAAAATTAACCATTATTTTGGACATGATAGAATATATAATTCTTTTCTATTTGAAATTATTTTATTTGGACGTTAATAAATCGCATCAGACATTCTATTTTGATTCAATTATAACAATTTTATACGCCTTTAGTTCATTAAATTTTAGCCTTGTGGCCCCTTAATGTCCTTCAACTAAGAAAAAGTGGCCCTCGTGTCCTCCAACTTATAAAAAGTGGCCCGACAGTCAAAAAAGGTTGGGAACCACTGCTCTAGATCATACAATCTAACTGCGACAGCGACATATAGGGCTAATCTACATCTCTATCATCTCCTATATCACCGTAAAATATATAATTTTCACCGACTGAAGCTCTAAGTCTGGCCACCAACTGCAGTTGACTGGCTTTAACAGCTGCCTGCCAAACCGCTTTACGACGACGTGTTCACTCGTCTACCTGAAAATACGGGAAACCGGTTTCGGTTGCTAAGTCTTCTGTGACTCGGATCGCCGGCAGAGCGGCACGATCAGCGTTGCTATGGCGACGATGACGATCAGTGCGTACGTGACTAGGATTTGAATGAAAGCGAATAGGTAGACGGTCTTGTCGCACCAGTTGTTTGGATCGGTGAGGACCTGGTCGAAGTTGGGTTTCCAGACCCCGAGCACCCAGTAGTTGCCGCACAGGAACCAGACGAGGAGGAAGAGGCACAGGAGGATCTCGGAGAACTGCGACGACTTGGAGACGATCACTCCTCCAGCGGCGTCTTCGGCGTCGTCGTCATCGTCGTCGTCTGTCTCGTCTATTGTCTTGTAGCGACGGAATTTCACCTGTTGCCATAGCACCGACAGCAGCTTCAGCAGCCCGAAGCATCCGCCGACGAGCAGGTAGACGGGGATCTTCGGCTGAACCGGACAGTCGTCGAGGTGTTTCACTCCTGAAAGGTCAGAGAATAATAATAACGAACCCGTTGGGACCTTCAAAGTATGGGAGATAAACGCCTAACTATAAACTACTTAGCTCGGACTTTAAGAATTTAATTCGTTTTGGTTTGGATTTACCGTAAAACGGTAAAAATGACATTGCAATCGAGAAATCGAGAACCGTTTTCACGCCTAAAAACATTTATACACCGTGAGGCATAAAAAAGGAAGCCCCAAGAAAAATCGTTATTATTTTAACAATATTCAAACAATGTCAATGAAATTCAGGAAAGTTATAGCTAAATAGCAGACAATGTAAAAACATTTGCAGTTTGTACTCAAACTGTCCGCCTTTAGCTTCTACGCATGCGCGAAGTTGCTAGCGTCATTCACGCACCGCCGAGTCAATAATTCGTTGGTCAAGATCGTAAATTATAAAGATTACAAATTTAGAAGATAAAAGCTCATGTTTTTATATTCAGCGCCAAACACATGGAGGTTTTTTCTTACTGACATCACTTTTGCTCAGGCGCCTATATTTCATAATGCTTCCTGTGCCAGCCAGAATATTTGCCTGCATTGCCCAACTTTTGTCTTGTCTGGTAGATGCTAAGCAAAGTATAGGGTTTCAGTCTTTTCGGTGGCCGGGGAGCATAACCGGTGGGGAGCCAGCTAGCTGCGGTCCCGTTCTAAGCGTTAACTCCAAATATCCCTTTCAGCTCTCGTAAAAATCATCTCTTCCTCCTCATAATAATAATTTATGCACCAGCAAAAGATGTTCTCCATTCAATGCAATATGCCAGTTCTTTTAACCATTCGACAGTTCTTTCATCTTTTACAATAGATATATGTCTCCACTTTATCCTTTACAACCACTGCCCTACATAGTTTTGTATCTCCCGAACACTTATAAATTGTCGATGCATTCCATAATCTATATGGTTAATAAAACTCCTGAACAGCTGTGACACACTGCAGGCAATGCTTCCTGTGCCAGCCAGAATATTTGCCTGCATTGTCCAACTTTTGTCTTGTCTGGTAGATGCTAAGCAAAGTAGGGCTTCAGTCCTTTCGGCGGCCGGGGAGCCAGTGCATAACCGGTGGGGAGCCAGCGCCTGTGTGTACAGGGATTCAACGTTTAAGGGTATCTTCTGATGAGCAATGGAGGCAGTCTAGGTGTTATTATGAACTTCCGTCGGTCCGGGCCAGTCCGTGTACAGGCTATATAGCGCAGGGAACCAGTACAGATCACGTGATTTATCCGCCTTTGCATAACTACTACAAAAGTCTTTGTCTAAAGTCGTACATTAGGTTGGTCTGCTCTACTCTTTGAATTACCGCCTATCATTAGGTTCCGTATTAACTGGATTCTGTGATTTCGCCTTGTATTGTCAGAATTATTCGGGTTGAAAAATCAACAGATCAACCATAATTATTTTCCTCGTTTATACTAATTGTCCCGTAAACCTCCGGAATGAATCCAACAGATTTTTTAAGACTTGAACACGATGATGATGATGATGATGATGATGATGATGATGATGATGATGATGATGATGATGATGATGATGATGATGATGATGATGATGATGATGATGATGATGATGATGATGATGATGATGATGATGATGATGATGATGATGATGATGATGATGATGATGATGATGATGATGATGATGATGATGATGATGATGATGATGATGATGATGATGATGATGATGATGATGATGATGATGATGATGATGATGATGATGATGATGATGATGATGATGATGATGATGATGATGATGATGATGATGATGATGATGATTGATGATGATGATGATGATGATGATGATGATGATGATGATGATGATGATGATGATGATGATGATGATGATGATTGATGATGATGATGATGATGATGATGGCAACGGGAGACCACCCCTCTACAAATCCCGAGTAAAATGTCAAATGAAGCTTCTACAAACTAAAAGAGAAGGCCCAGCGGAGGGAAGAGTGGCGACATTGGACAGCCGAACCTGCCTAGCGGCAGAGAACCAGAAGAAGAAGAAGAAGAAGAAGAAGAAGATGATGATGATGATGATGATGTTGATGATGATGATGATGATGATGATGACGACGACGATTACGACGACGACGACGAAGTATGCATGCCGATTACAGTGGTGATGCTGCTGATACGGTTATAGCGATGGTAACGATAAACGCTTGTGCAGTTTTAGTAATGATGTCAGTTATGCTGGTCATGACGTGGACCGTATTAACGACAACGAAGAAAACTACGGCATGACAAATGGAGTTTACCGATGGAAGCCATTCCAACAGGCACCGTCATGAACATTCCAAGCATGACTGTCACGACGGCTGCAAGAGAAACAGAAAGCTCATACATGTAGTAAAAACATATCAGAGAGTATCAAGCAAATGTCAGCAGATATCACAAGATGATTGGAACGAATGAAGCATCCATCGGAGCTAATAATTTTTAATATTTTCTCATCGATGAAGACAGTGAACCATAATATAACAACTCTGCGGTCAACTGAACTGAACTTTGGGTAACAAATAAAAACGCTGTAAAGTATTATTTCCATTAGTTTTAGCCTATAGTCAAATTTAATTAACTTTGTCAAGATTTTTAAGATGGCCTACCCAGTGAGCTTGATCCTAAGAAGCTAAATAATCATTAAGTTTCATGTTCCTTAAGCTACCTTTTTCTATCTAAACTGTAGAATTCTGCTGTTTAAATCAGATTTTAAAATAAGTGCATGGACGACGTCTATGACCGTCCAGTCACAATTTAAGCCCTTGTTAGGAGGCATTGTGCACGGCCTGAGAATTTCATCTACCGTGAAGCCGCGACATTTAAGACGGACCGCTGTCAAATACGAGTTAGATGGTTGACGATAAATCAAGCCTCACTTGTACTCCAAACCCCAACGCATTGGCTAACATACATGAACATATGTGTGTGCGCTTGTTTGTTTGTATTTTGTTTGTTTGTATGTGTACTTGTTATAGCGCCCCTTCAAGCTCTCCCTACTCAGAGGCGCTCCCGAATGCAGAGCGGACACTGCATCGGAGTTTCACGCCTAAGCGCTGAGCAATTGTGAGTAAAGGACTTGCCCAAGGTCCTTACGCGGCGAGGTGGATTCGAACCTCGAAGCTTCCGGCTTCAAGGCAACGACGCCACCACTACACCACCGCGCCCCACAAAATCATTTTTGTTATAGCTCCCCTTCAAGAATTCTACTCAGAAGTGCTTCCGATTACAGTGCGGACACTGAATCAGAGCTTCACGCCGAAGAGCTTGAGCAATGGCGAGTGAAGGACTTGCTCAAGGTCCCTACGAGGCGGCTCGAGGTGGATTTACGGGGACTACACCACCACGACCCACATTGACGCCGCCGTTGGAGAAAAGGCTGCAGTGTTTTGCTCACCCAAAACTGTTTGAAAGTAGCCATTCTTCAGAATTAACGTCATTAGTTTGTCAACTAACCGTCACATCTGTGACAACTAATGCGAGTACTCGTCACCATCATCCAACCACAGTAAACCTACAGATTGCGACAGTATTCGCGTCCCATAAAGCATCCTTCCTCAGCATAACTTCTGTGAAATGCTTAGCTGTGGTAGGCAGACGTAGAAAGGCTCCAAATAACCATCCACATGATAGATTTATGGGGCGCGGTGGTGTAGTGGGTGTGTTCGCCGTCTTGCAATCGTAGGGTTGCAGGTTTGAATCCACCTCAAGCCGCCCCCGTAATACCTTGGGCAAATCTTTCATTCGCAATTGCTCAGCGCTTCGGCGTGAAACTCCGATTCAGTGGTCTGGAGCGCCTCTGAGTAGAGAGATTGAAGGGGCGCTATAACAAGTGTGCATAAAAGGGCCTATACATACATAATAAATTTTTATATACCCAGTGAAATCCTGAAATGCCTGTTCGCTAAAGCGGTTTATAAATAATAGTGCGCTAATCCCATAATTATAGATCTACATAATAGCGTAAATGCCAATCAGCATAAAGTGCGCAAAAACCACGTTTAAAATTGTGTATAATTAGCATAATTTATTTATGTTAATAGGTTTCATTTTACATGTGTTTGTGGCTTTGTCAGTCGTTTTATCGATGAGTTCACAACAGCCACCTTCATCTCCTGCTCCTCCATTTACTCCTCCTCCTCCTCCTCTTCCTGTCGTTCCTCTTGCTCCCGTATTTCGACGATTTTGCTGTTGCTGTAGATGAACAAAGGCGGAAGATCCACGAGGTGCCAGAGAACAATAACCGGTGCCAGCATCACCGGTAGCCGAAGCAGCTGCAGCAGCCAAAGAACAATCTGGTCGACCGCCACAGCCCATGTCTTGCTCCTCATACGCCTGTAATCATCACACAGACAAAACACAAAACACACGTATACGCAATAATTATTTAAGATTAAACAACGGTAAGTAAGAAAACAATCATCATTGCTACCGTTGTCGTCATCATCATCAGGGTCTCTTTTATTGATCGAAAATACAATTAAGAGTTGATATAGGTTTACATCTTCAGATCTGATGTTACATCACTTACATGAGTTTCGTCTGGCAAACAGCATGCGTTCATTACATGTCATGGACAGAATCAAAAGAAACAGACGTAGGTTAATCATGGACGGAAATAGCGCCTGATGAGTTGGTGGTGAAAGAAGGAATCTCATTGCTTTTGATCCTCATCGACTTTATTTAATCACACTGATTTCTATTTATACTGAGTCGGTGACACATTTGCCGCCAATTTATATGCGACGTCAATACTGCACACAGAATAATTTGCCTGTAGAGTACAGAGCAGAAAGAACCGCTAACAAAGGCGAAGTCATTATGAAAAGAAACAGACAAGCACACGGACAGGGGCATCCAGAGAGTGAAAGAGGAATCGGGTTGAAAGTGACAGAGGGACTGTGCAAGGAACATACAGAAACAGATACAGACACAGATCAACAGATATCAACGTAAGGTTGTGAATTGTATCCGCAGTCCTCGTTAAATAAATTAATTATAAGACAGGTAACCTAGATATAAGGACTAAATTTTAGTCCGCATTTAGGCTATCTGCAGTAGACTTAGATTTACTATATATATATATATAATATATATATATACGATGAGACAAGTTATATGGAGCAGGTATAATTATAGGCTAAAGCTGATCCCTTTCGTTAATGAATGAGTATCGCTCGTGTCGTCTGTCAGCAGGTTTTCATTACTACTGAGTCGCATAATCAGAGATGATTTGCCTAATTATTATTATTGCAAGACGATTTGTTAGACGTATAGGCTACTTCAATCTGATGATGCTAGACATCTTGTGTCTTCACTCCAACTCGCTGTAGATAATATCTCCCAGATTTATTAATCACTGTTACAGTTCTGCCACTGTTGGATAATTCCTGGCCTGAGAGGAGCATTGAATCAAACACTGCTTCGCTCTGCAACGGTTTTTGCAATGCTTTTACTGATGTTGATGTAAACTTGTCCATGTGTTTGAAACTTGCTTCATAATTTTAAAGCCGTGGCATCGTAGCATGCACCTGGACCAAATAGAATCAAACTGTTTTAGATACGACTAGTAAAGATCTGTCTACTTGTGTACAAGTCACTCCACGGAGCCGCGCCCGATTATGTGCGTGATTTCTGCATCGGGACTCACTCCTCCGCCTCCGGGTTGCGACTTAGATCGCTTGACAAAAGCGATCTTCGCGTACGGCGGATGAAAACCCGATTCGGTGACCGCGCTTTCTCGGTGACCGGCCCCAGATGCTGGAACAGTCCTCCTCCCGCTCTGCGAGCGGCTGGCTCAGTTGACTCCTTCAAATCTGGACTCAAGACTCGTTTATTCCTCAAGGCCTACCCTGCTGTTTAGTTTAGTATGTGAGGCGCCCTTGTAACGGCATGGCTGTGTTACGGCGCCATAGAAATCGTCATTGTTATTATTATTATTATTATTATTATTATTATTATTATTATTATTATTATTATTATTATTATTATTATTATTATTATTATTAAAGAATTGCAAGCAAGTATAAAATTAATGATAGAACAACTTCATATGGAATCACAGCTGTTTATCAGATAAGACAAAAGTTGGGCATCGAGAGCAAATATTCTGGATGGCACAGGGATTATTGGTGCTCCACGTCTGTTTGTGGATTTATTAACGGCTTCTGTAGCATATCTTTAGTTACATTAGACTGAGTTGCGAGACTCAGTGATATTTGAAAATGACATCACAATTTGATACGCTGTTAAATCGTGTTGTGCTTTACATCCTCGTATTCAACTGGCAAATTCATCCTTTTGCGAAGGCAGCTACCCTCTGCATAAATTGCATCCAGTGTAGCCTATAATTCATTGTCCTGACAGTCCTTCACTAAATCAGACGTTTTATACTGAGGTATCATAAGAGTATAATTTATATAGACCCATTGCTGGCTCAACCATGGCTTCACGCATGTCCAGTATTTTCATTCAAACTAGATTAACTTATTGCAGAACAACAGTTAAAGTACCGGGGTAAGTGAAGATAATTTTTCTGATGGAAACCAAAGTGTCCTAATACTTAAAGCCTAGTCATACAGTACGATTAAAACATGCTTATTAAGTTTACAAGGTTTTATTTGTGTAGGCTATATCCTATATGGGCTACTTCTTATGACCGTCTTTATGCACACGGACTCGATTGCTCTTGATTCAATGTTCTGGATCCAATGTCGGAACACGCTCTCTCTTTCTATAGCCTACATAAATTATAAGCTTATTCAACACCAAACAAACGCTAGTAGGCTAATTCATCCGAGTTTGAACGACCACTCTGTAACTTCTGACCTGTGCTTGTTACCCGTCTATTTGCATTTACTTTACTTGTGACTATTGTTAACAGCGACGAGTCGTCGCATTGCCTACCATGTACTATTTCACATATATAGATGCCCATACCCCCGATATAGCCAGCGTTGTGCTTGGAATTTGTCTTCAAACGAAACTGAAACTCCTTTCTATCGGCTGAGGCTCCTCTGACTCGCCACAAAATAGGCCTAAGCAGGCACAAATTTTGCAATAAACTTGAGGAATGATGCTTTATGACACAGCACAAACTGCATGGTCATAACACTGATCTAGAATGCGTCATAGGCCTATTTCCATTTTCAATATTTCATCTATTTGATGGACCTTTGTCTGGGAAAAGCAGCGAAAATGCAGTTGTCTTCTAGCAATGCTTTTTGCACTGGACCTACATTCCTAGAATTCCATAGAATTCTAAGGCATGCATTTGTAACGTACTATTATATACTGCGCCAGAGGTGCAAACAACATACATCAAAAGTTTGACACGGCTTAAGACTAAATATTATCCAATTATTCAAATGGCAACTGCGCGTATTTACTGGTGCACTGGACAGGTGAAATACGCAGGGTTCCGCGAGCAAATGAGAGCTCAGCTATGAGAAAGGTTTCGCCACTAGAAAATGGTTGAAAACCACTGTCCTACACCACCGCGCCCGACAATTGCACATCCCATAATTCGAACATGGGAAATCCAGTTGCTAAACAACTATATATATAATTTTATATATATATATATACACATACACACACACACAGAAACATCATCATCTCCAAGGTAACGTGCGTAATCTTTTGTTACGCCATTAATACACATAGGAAACGGTGGAAGGAACAGCAGCAACGAAGGGTCGTGAACCTTTCAGTTACAAAACCAGTAGTTAATCATCCTCAATCGTTACACCCTTCACGTAAGTTTAATTAACTGCTTTATTACCACAGACGAGAACGGTGAGAGAGAGTTTCTTCAGTCATTCGTAGTCTGTATGCAAGATTGTCGACATATAGTTAGATGCATTTAGCGGCTTGTGATGTTGCGATAACTGTATCTCTGCTCTCTGCTCCTCCCATTCTCCACGCCGTTTCCGTGTCTCAGACAGCGCCTCCCCGCAGATGAGTTACTGTTGAGTGGAATTAGCAATTGAGCCAATCAGATGAGTAACTTACCATTCCGAGTCAAGGGCTGCATGTCCATCACGATCTGCCTGGTCATAGTGAATGGCCTTAGCGCAGTCAATGCGGCAGTCGGATGCAGTCTTCTGATAGCTGATGAATCTATACCGACACTGATAGAAAAGAAACTACAAGATGAGAACACGTATATGATCCGATATAAGCTTCAGTTTTCTGAGCGTCAAGACAATCCTCTCACCGCCAACTTGCGTCAGGTCTTCCATGCCGACTCATACAATCGCATTCGCAAGAGACACGGCCAGATGCTCCTAGCTCTCGCCTTCAACTACGGCGTCATTTCTGTGACAACAATGACCATCGGAACGAGTGACGTAATGGTGAGCGTCTACGAAAGTCCGACCGACTGTCTGTCTGGATCGAGTGAAACCGAAACGCTCAACGTCGTTCTCCATCTGCTCGCCAGAGACTTGAACAGCACAAACCAGAATGTCAGCATCCAGAACGAAGAGCGAATCTGTCTTCAGTATATAGAAGCCAGAGAAGGCGTCGCCTACTTCAAGCCACGCTGCTACAGCAGCGACACGGTGAACAGCATGGCGGATCCCGGAGAGATCGGTAACAAGTGGATCGATGGTCTCTACGTTCTCATAGCAGTCGTCAAAGTCGTCATCGTCTGCTTTGGTCCTCTGCTGTTCATCGACTACGTTTCCACTCTGTCGCAGGAAAGTGTTCCATATGTCGTCAAACTACGGGAGCCACTGAAACGAACGCTCTTTGTTGCAAAACGTCTGTCAGACTTCAAAAAAGTTCGTGGAGCGAGGGTTCTGAACTTAACCAAATGCAGAGGATATCCGAAACTCAAGCGGACCCTGGAAAACACTCCCTTTGGCCGCCCGTTTCAGGCTCAAATTTCCGAATATGACATTCTCGCGGCTAATAGTCGCCTGATAATGGAGAGCGAGGTTCCAGTTACGCTCTGGGGCGCCCTTGCGGATGCAATCTTTCGCTGCAAGTTGAAAAACGTCGGACCGTTGCAGAGCTGCTGCTATTTAGACATGTACCGAGACATACCGTTTATCAAACGCAGCGTTCCATGGATCAATTGTTGGAAGAAGGTGGGAAGCATGCTGCTCATATTCTTCCTTCCATTTCTCTACTATCTCAGACTGATTCTCTTCTACCTCTTCGAGAGTCAAGAGCTGATGGAGAGCAGAGTTGCGGCCGAAGGACTCGGCTTGCGGAACTACTTCGACAGCAGTCTCCTCCATTACTTGAATCCAACTCATTGGGTCTTCATCGCCATTTGCATCGTCTACTTCGTCAGTGCCTTCACCATGGCCTACCTGACGTGGTCAGACGATGAAGGACGATTTCGAAACATCGTCGACGGGTCATGCTCTGATCTTCGTCGATTGTCCTACATAAGAGTCTTCCAGCTGATGGTCGAGAGCTTCATCTGGCCGTTCAAGAGGTACGGACTCCTCGGCTGCCTTGTGGCCATCGTCTACTGGCCGGTCGTCCTTCCGTTGACCTTCGTTGTCTACATCTTCTATTCCATCCCGACCATCTACCTAACGTTTCGAATGCTCTTCTACTCGAGACGTGCCTTTCTCGAACAGATTCGAACGCGTTCTGGAATTAGAAAGTACCAGACTGCTAAGAAGGAAGACTACAGCCTTCACCTCTTCCGGGTGGATAACCTGTTCGGAACAAGTGGCGTCGACAGAAATTCGGCGAAACCTCCAAAGGTCATCGAGGAATTTGATGAGCTGGAGAAATTCCGAGCGATTAGTTCTGCAAAAGAGAAGGCAGACGACAGGCCGTCCATGGCGCCGAGCATAGTCGACGTCCTGCGCATTCGTCCGGTTAATATGCTACGACATCTGTTTGCATCGATCACGTGCATTTTGGCTCTCTACTGTCTGCTCATCATAGTCACTGAATGTCTCGGATCTCTCGTCGAAATCGTAGTCTTTACGATGATGGGAGTCATTGTCAACGCCGGCGTAACAGTCAAGTACGCCGCTCTGGTGATTCAGTCAGTCTTCTACACGTACATCAGTTTCAACAACGTTCATTTGAGGTATTTGAAACTGAATCGGTCTCTCTTCAGAGAGTTAGTGAGTCGCGTTAAAGAACTGCACAATGTGACGGGTGTGCCCTCCTATCTGCAGGAGAACCAGGCATTCAAGGAGCGAGAACATAGCGAGCTACGTTCCCATGAGAGGCCAGACGACATAGCCAAACAGCCACCGAGGTACTGGTTCATCAACGACCTCGTCCTGTTTGTCGACAACGAAGACACTTTCAGATTACCGCGAAAACTCTTCGACGCAGTCTGTGAGATTCGCGCCGTTGGAGTTCCTGGTCCGATTCACGAGGGCGTCCTGGAGGCCGTGAAGGATTCCCTACGGACGCTTGCTTTCATCGTCTTCGTCTTCATCGTTGTCTTGTCTATCGGACACCTCTACGAACTTTCCACCACCACTCAGATGCTGGCCATTATATCGTCGGGATTTCTTCCGATTGTTGTGAAGATTTTCAAGCAAACGAAGAAGTCGGAAATCGAAGTTTCATCACTCACCTTCAAAAGCAAACTGGACGAAGTTGTCAAGAGCTTCTGGCAGCTCTGGCCAATACACGACTTCTCCTTCACACCAATACCTGACCCAGAACCCGCCGAAGCCAGTGCCGTTGATGGCGCAAAACCTTACACCGCTCATGAAACCGAGACAAAGAACACACGGACTAAAGCTGACGAGAAGAAGAACGAGGTGGCTGAACAGCAGATGGCATCAGCGAAGAAGTTGACTCTATAGGAACCAGACGACTGAAAATAAGATGGCCGCAAGCATTCCGGCAACTGAGAACAAGGTGGAATACCCGATGGTTTCAGATATTCAGATGGCTGAGAATAAGACAGGTTTCGAAGATAAGGAGACGGTAAAAGTCCCAGCGAAGGTGAATTTGGACGCTGCATCAAGACCGAGTTCGGCCGATATAGTCGACCCATCGACCTCCTTTCAGCGAGTTGTCCAGAATACGTTCGGGAGATTTCCTGCGTTCGGAGGAGGATCAGAACGAACGTCAATGTTGCCATCGACCACAGTGGGTTTGAATGGGACACAAAATGATAATTCCACAGTTTACCAAGTCGATCTACTGATTAAGTTGCCGTCGCATTACGAGGACGAGTGGGTCGACGGCTGGTCCAACATCATTCAAGTTCAGGAAGTCAGCAGAAACGTGCTTCCGAATTAGCTGAGGCCATGGTCGAGGCAGCGGCTGAAAGGACCGGACAAACCGACTAAGCACACTGTAGCACTACAATCGGTGCATTTAAAGAATCGTTGATTTGGATCATATTCGTCTGCTTTGTCAACAAATCATCAAACGACGTACAACCCTTTCCTCTGAATTTATACGAAACTGATCAACTAAACAACACAGCTTTCTACGTCGCCAATAGGTCATCCTCTTCATGAAAGAAATTATGATTAGTCAACTCGTCTCATCATGGAAGCAATTGTATTTCGTAGGTCTAGGAAGTTATTGTAAAGTAAAAAAGAGCAATGAATTTATTACTATAGTTCAGTTATAGCTATGAACTCAATTAACGATTCGCTTGTGGTCGGCTGTCTATTCGATCTTGGTTACACAAATAAAATATCTTCACCATGTATTTCTGGTCTGTGTAAAAAGTCTTCACAGATCTGAATCATCTGCTAATATAGGCTACAAACTCGGCATTTTTTTTATAGTTTCCCATATCAAGTAGACGATTATTTTTGCCTTAATCCTGTACAATATTTTTCTGTATTTTAATATGCTTGGAGAATCTTCCGATTGCGACTTGGTGGCCTATATCGGTAATGCGTTCAAAGCCGCAAACTTAAATAATAGACTTTTTGTCAATGCAGCCAAGTGACAAAAGCAGACGAAAGCACTATAGGTTTTAGCTACGGTGATGGAGAAGGAGCAAGACATATTGCATTGTCTGGCAGGACAACTCAACGTCTTAACAAGTTTATCACGATATCAATGATCAATCTATACAGAATTATCACTAGTTTCTAGTGGTAGTTAGGGTGGAGTGAAAAAAAGAAAATCAAATAGATCTAATCGAAAAGTAGGCCTAATAGCAACCAAAAGTTGCCCAATGACATGGGGTCAAGAAATGCATAATTTAAAAAAAAAATATTAATGTCTTCAGCCCCACCAGAGGGCAAAAATTACGAAAAATTGCATTTTTGAGAGAAAATTGCAGGTTTTCTTATCAAATATTCTTAATGCAAATTAATAAGCCGCCATTCAATATATCGTTGGAAAGAGTTCTTCACACTGAATAAAACGATGTATTATTTTTTTAAAGTAGTCCCATATTTGTAGAAGATATTAACTTTTTATCATAACTCCTCTTTTTAGCGACATGTCGCGTATACCCAAAAACAGTAAAACACAAAACTTTTTTATCCGTTGAGAGATTTCATCGTATATGTCAAATGTGGGTAGTGGAGTAGACAAGGGTTTTTTTGGGGATTAAACCCCATTGGCTTAGGAAAAAAATTTTTAAAGGTTATTTATCCACTTAAATAAGAAAAACAAAACAACTGCTTGTATTAACAATTGTTTTTCTTACTTTATTCCATTTGTAACTTTATTCCCTTTTTATTTGTTGTGACACTGTTGGGTTGGTGTCAGGAAGAGCATCCGGCCAGGCCATAAACACCCATCCCATCATCAATTCCTGGCTACGCCACTGTTTGTGGGATGCATTTCATTTGTTGACTGAAGCAAAAGGGAAAATGAGTTGGAAACGAGTTAAGACAACAAAGACGGAGATTTAAAGCAGAGGACAAAGGTAGTTCGGATTAAGAGAAATCTAAAGGAGTAGATAAAACAATGCATCTGTAGGCCTACAACGTCAGAGAGTCGGAGCAGAGAAAATAAATCGTTAGAAGAAGAAAGAAATGCAGAAACCAATCGACTGCTTTGAATAATAATTATTTCTATTGATGAATGTTCACTCGTTATAATTTATGTAATTGTATGTTTAATTGCATATAAGTACACGCAGGCTATTATATACGCATGTGTGCGCATAAGTGTGTGTGGGGGTAAAGACATAGGGCCCTGGGCTATGTATGCATACAATTGTATTGAAGATATACATGTATTATTGCTCTCATCTACAGTGTGCATGTACATGTTCGAAAGAGTGTGAAACCTGGGCCACATAATAATTCTTATCCTTGTGGTCGCTTAAAATGCCGACTGCCGCGCTTACACAATACACGGCCTCTTGACCGATTTCCTAAGAGTTTCAGCGGTTCTCAGAGTCTTAAGTAGGCGCATAGGTGTGTATATATATATACACATACATGTATATATATATATATAATCAGGTTCCTACACGATACTTTGTAACGGTGGGAGATATATATTCAGAAGTGTATAGACGTATACTAGTCATGCTTCTTAATAGTCAGATCTTGTGCGTTATACATAATTGTTATAAGTATACATGTATATTAGATCGAGTGCAATATATATATATATATATTAGTTTACATATAGTTTATATATATATATATTGCAAATCATTACGCTATTAGTGTGCGTGCGTGCGTCTTAAGAGGGAGACAGCCGAACTGTTGAGAAGCTGAGCTGGAGGACATGCAGATGGAGAAGTAGGAGAAGGATGGGATGGAAGGAGTTGGATGGGTGGTTGAGGAGGGATTAGTGCCTGGTTGAGGTGATTGAAACGGTGAGCAGTAACCGGTCCAATCATCGGTCACATGCTGGTATTTGATGTCGGTCGGTCTGTCGGTCGGTCGGTAGGTCGGTCGGTTTCAGCGGCGACAGACATCGTCGTCGTCGTCGTCGTCGTCGTCGTCGTCGTCGTTGTCGTCGTTGTCGTCGTTGTCGTTCCCTTCCTTCAATCGTCCGTCGTCGGTCGCCATCATCTGGAAGACACGACGTCTGCGGAGCGCCATCGACGACGACTAATCTCTCTGTCTCTTCGTCTGACACATATCAGACAAGTGATATCAAACATGTGATGTCTACATGTGATGTCTACATGTGATGTCTACATGTGATGTGGTGTCGATCCAAAATCACTTCATGCAGACCTCAGCCAGCACTCGATGAAACATCAGTAGTAGTAGCAGCAGTGGTAGCAGTAGAGCAGCAGCAGTAGTAGTAGCAGCAGCAGCAGCAGCAGTAGTATAGCAAAAGCAGCGGCATTAGTAGTAGTAGTAGTAGTAGTAGTAGTAGTAGTAGTAGTAGTAGTAGTAGTAGTAGTAGTAGT
Organism: Lumbricus terrestris; assembly: GCA_949752735.1. NCBI lineage: Eukaryota > Metazoa > Annelida > Clitellata > Crassiclitellata > Lumbricidae > Lumbricus > Lumbricus terrestris. The sequence continues at coordinate 26,431,807 of OX457038.1, forward strand.
AGTAGCCGTAGCCGCAGCAGCAGCAGCAGTCGTAGTAGCAGTGGTAGCAATGGCAGTACTACTAGTAGTAGTAATAGCATTAGTACCTGTAATATTGGCAGAGTAGTAGTAGTAATAGTAGTAGTAGGCTAGTATAGTAGCAGTAGCAGTAGCAGTAGTAGTAGTAGCAGCAGCAGCAGCTGAAGCGGCAGCAGCAGCAGTAGGGATTGATGCTAAGCTATAGGGCAGCAAGTGCAGAGGCAGGCGAACACGACAGAGTTAATGCAGCAAAAGCAAATGTAGCAAAAAATAGGAAGTAGTATCGGAAGCCATAGCGGAAACAATCGGAAGAGAAGCGAAGATTAGTTGAGCCGCAAGGAAAACGCAGGAACAAGTGAAGACGACTTCTGCAGACACGAAAGCTGAAGGAGAAGTAACAGCAAAGTTAGAGATAAGCAGAAACCGAAAAGTCAGAAACCGAGAGAAGCAGAAAAGCACAAGCAGAAAAAGCACAAGCAGAAAAATTCAGACAGAAAAGCAGAAACAGAAAGCGCAAGCAGAAAAGCAGAAACAGAAAAGCAGAAGCAGAAAAGCAGAAGCAGAAAAGCACAAGCAGAAAAGCACAAGCAGAAAAGCACAAGCAGAAAAGCACAAGCAGAAAAGCAGAAGCAGAAAAGCAGAAGCAGAAAAGCACAAGCAGAAAAGCACAAGCAGAAAAGCACAAGCAGAAAAGCACAAGCAGAAAAGCACAAGCAGAAAAGCACAAGCAGAAAAGCACAAGCAGAAAAGCACAAGCAGAAGCCTCGAGATGCAGAGACAGAAAAAATGGAAAAAGCAAAATAAAATAATTATTCCTGCGCGTCAGAATGATTATTTTATTTCCAATCCCTTCTAATCTTTGAAGTGATGCACACGCAATAATTAAAATAATTATATTATTCGATGGTCGCTTCTAGGAAACGGAAAGCAGACCACGATCGGAAACCTTGATTATCCATTTGACAAAATGTTGCAGAACGATCGAGAATCACGAGTGAAATATTTTCAGTAAAGAAAAGAAAAGAGATAATAAGTTGGCTATTTATTGGCGGACATAGATCCTACTTCGTAAACTATCTGTAGCCTAAATTATCTGTAAACCAAAGCCGTAGCTAGGGGTGTTTGGGGTGTTTGAATGCCACCCCTCCACAAATGAAAAATGTAAAAATAATATAATGCATTTACTCGGACGTAGTGTAAGAACTACAGTTTTCAAATAATATATTGGCGACCAGAACCTCTGAAGATCGCGATTTTTTGGCCGAAAAAAGTAGATTTTTCCGTCCTCAACGTGTAGCCTACTCACCTCAAAAATTACCAGTAGAGCCCTGGTAAACACCCCCTCAAATAAAATCCTGGCTACGACCTTGCTGTAAACTATCTGTAAACTATCTGTAAACTATCTGTAAACTATCTGTAAATTAAACTATCTATAAACTATCTGTTTATTAAACTATCTATAAACTATCTGTTTAACGTCGTCCTAGGCACGACGTTAAACTGCATCCATCCTCCGCCACAGGGAACCAACAACTTCCCTGTGCCGGTCCTAAGCCTGGACAAAGTGAGGAAGGTTTGCCAGATGGGTGGCGATACACTGGCAGTAAAAGACCAAGACGATTGAAATCCGCAAAAACCACGGCACAAGTGACAGAGCGACCCAGATGCTTCAAGGTGTCATGATGTGGAGCAAACATGCACCGGCCGGTCAGGACAGACCAGTGGAGAGAGTCGGGGGAGAGCGTGGGACACATACGGGCCTTGACCCAAGCTGTCCTTCATGCCTCTCTCCCAATATTCTCTTCATTTAGACAAGGCGGTCTAACTGCTCCCAAGATGTTAATGGTATGGAGCAGACCTGCTGACCGGACCTGTTGAAGCTGGGCAGCATGACGCGAGACAGACTCAGACAGAGAGTGGCGTCGGACTCTTACGGGCATTGAGCCCAATGATATTGATGATTGATGATGAAACTATCTGTAAACTATCGTGGCTTCTTTCAGGTCTTGAATCCACCAGGTCTATATCCTGCGTCTGGGGGAGAGATCAATATAGCATTACTTCTAATATTATTAAATTTTGTGCGCTGTTCACTCAATAATTGAATTTTTGTTCTTGTTATATCAGTTTGTTTGAAGTATATGCAGCGGTTTGCGAATTGCGATTGTCTAACTAAAAGAATTGAAAGTTGCTACATTCATACGCACATTCATAGACATATCTTAAATAGATTCTTTGGTGAATAGGAAGCCAGTGTAATGAATACAGTGTAAACACTATAACTACAGTAAATAGGCAACCAAACGAAGAAACAGATGGACCAAAAACTTATCACAATCTACTAAATATAATTAGTAGCATAAAAGGCAATAAGCCAATCAATCAATCTTTTATTGGAACCATTTCAAGGCATCATTAAGCAAATAATGTAAAAATAATGAGAGGTAACAAAAGTGAGACCCAGAAGGGGTTCAAGGGATAGTATCCAGCTGATATGGGCAATTATTCAAGACAAATTAATTACGTAGTGTTGGCAACGCAGGCCAGACCAGATATGGATACATATCTACTTTCTCATCCTATGAGCTCACTATTGCTTAGTATGTATCCTCTCAACTCACTATTGCTTAGTATGTATCCTCTCAACTCACTATTGCTTAGTCGCTGAACCTCTATTGATTAGTGTTAGGTTGTTTCATCATCGCAACTCACTGATGCCGGCTGTGTTGGTGATTGATTGGCCTACATGTTGCATAATTATTTCTATGATTTTATCTAGAGCTAGTTCATGCAGTTTTGCAGACTTTAGAATTTGCATTATGCATGTAGTCTCGACCTTCGTTGCTACATGCATTTCTACACCGCAGCCCTAATGAGATTCTTTTTTATTGTCGTCTTTATGCAAAGCAGTTCTCGTCTCTTCATTAGTCTAATGACGACGACGACGACGACGATGACGATGACGATGACGACGACGACGACGATGACGACGACGATGACGATGACGACGACGACGATGACAACGATGACGATGGCGTGAGGAGGAAGCGATGACTAAAATCTCGCCTCGATTTCTAGTGAAATCCGGAGACGACAAAAACTTCGGCTCAAGTTAAAAATACCCATGCATGATAAACGAATTATATTTTCTTAGTAACCTACAAGGTGGCCCGACAAAATGTCGCACGACAAAATGTCGCCGACAAAATGTCGCCGACAAAATGTCGTGGAGACAATATGTCGCAGGACAAAATGTCGTGGAGACAATATGTCGCCGACAAAATGTCGCCGACAAAATGTCGCCGACATAATGTCGCGAGTACCTCAACCCAAATTCTCCCTAAGTGGAATAAATGGCTTCGATTTATCCGAAGTTTGAAGTATACCGGTACGAGGAGGTAGCGAACCAGGATTAAAGAAGACGGGTCTGAGACAAAGCTTGTAGATAGTAGTCCCTATAAGTGCGTAGTTTATTCGATCTATCCGAAGTTTGAAACAAACCTAGTTAGCGAACCAGGACCTGAGAAAAAGCTTGTAAATAGTACAAATAGCGTTACAAAGTATCAATGGACATGAAAGAGCAAATAAATACGAAAACAACGATCGATGAGAAGAGTAAATAAGAATCATGAAACTTCGTGTGTCAACAAACAGATTCAGTATTAGATTAATTCTAGCTGTAGTTTAACATCATGTAGGCATATTTAGAGTGTGTTAGCACACTATGTAGCTTTGTATTTCTATTTTTCCCATTCATCATGTATACGTTAACACATTTCGTATTAACATCAATGTAGCTGTCTTAGTAACTTCATGTAATGAGAGTTAGTTCTCACAATTTAATTTTTTTAAATGTTTTGCGGACATTACTCACGGATTTTTTTGGTTTAATGTGTGTCTGTTGACACTACTAATAACTAGTGCATTCGATTGATTTATTAAATGGTCGATTTGTGCAAGAAAAATGTGTTTTACTAATTTACGATTGCGCCATTTTGTCGGCGACATTTTGTCTTGCGACATTTTGTCTCTGCGACATTTTGTCCGCGACATTTTGTCGGCGACATTTTGTCGTGCGACATTTTGTCATGGAACCTACTTACAATGATATGCATAGATCTATACAAAAAAATATAAATTATATGTATGTATGTATGTATGTGTGTGTATGTATGTATGTATGTATGTATGTATGTATGTATGTATGTATGTATGTATGTATGTATGTATGTATGTATGTATGTATGTATGTATGTATGTATGTATGTATGTATGTATGTATGTATGTATGTATGTATGTATGTATGTATGTATGTATGGGGTTCTAGGACAAAATGGTAGCGGACAAAATGGTACGGGTAAAATGGTATGGACAAAATGGTATTGAGACAAAATGGTATTGGACAAAATGGCACGGACAAAATGGCACGGACAAAATGGCATGGACAAAATGGTAGCGGACAAAATGGTACTAGGACAAAATGGTACGGACAAAATGGCACGGACAAAATTGCATGGACAAAATGGTAGCGGACAAAATGGTTCTAGTACAAAATGGTACGGACAAAATGGTACGGACAAAATGGTATGGACAAAGTGGTACGGACAAAATGGCGCGGACAAAATGGTATGGACAAAATGGTATTTGGAGAAATTGGTAAGGATAGAGATTCATAGACTTAATTCATTCTATTTCACACATTTTAAAAATCTGTGTTGCGACCCTTCAAAAAACCAACTCATTTAGGCCTACTATTCAACAGCAGATAATTAGGCTATACAGATGTCAGATGCAGTTAGTGAACGTCAATCAGAAGTAAACCTTACATTATTCAACGAAATTGTTATTCCGATATTCTATACATGTCTACCACAAGAAAAAAAGCAAATCTGCACGTGAAAATTTACAAGGCTCGCGGGCCGCAACATGAAAATATATCACGCACGAGAAACTATCATCACAGCATGTAGGTCTAATACTGTATAATAAAGATAGTATCATGTAGGATTTACGTAATAGGCCTAATATATTTTCCGTGTTACTATATGGTAGCCTACTGCATACAAAATATAAACTCACAATGATATGAAGTACATCAATAGAACATTATTCTATAGCAATAGGCCTACCTAAAACTAAACCACATGTTGACTTGAGTTTGAGACCCCTGATTTACACTGAATGCTAACATCACCAATATGGATTGCCTTATCAAGTGCAGCAAGACTAGTCCTTTATGAACCCTAAATAGTCTTGTACTATGGTTGGTTGTCTGAACTCACCTGTGCACATTAAACCAAACTATAGCTTGGTGGTTCTGCTCTAGCCATACTAGATTAGGGTGACCAAACGTCCTGGTGTTGAGTAGATAACTTGAAGGGGCGCTATTACAAGTGCACATACAAACTTTATCCAAACATTGTGTCTGATACCATTTTGTCCATGCCATTTTGTCCTAGTACCATTTTGTAAGCTACCATTTTGTCCATACCATTTTGTCCGTACCATTTTGTCCTAGTACCATTTTGTAAGCTACCATTTTGTCCGTGCCATTTTGTCCGTGCCATTTTGTCCAATGCCATTTTGCCCCAATACCATTTTGTCCATACCATTTTGTCCATACCATTTTGTCCGTACCATTTTGTCCGCTACCATTTTGTCCGGTCACAATGTAGGTTTGTATGTATGTATGTATGTATGTATCTATCTATCTATCTATCTATGCAATTTATATAGCGCCCCTTCAAGGACTCTACTCAGAGGCGCTCCCGACCCAAGCCCGGTCAAAAAGAAAAGTCTTAAGCAATCCATAGAATGAGCCCGACGTGTTCCGAGGGTGGGAACGCAGGTTAGAGGGAAGGTCATTCCAAACGGAAGGGCCAATGACCGAGAATGCCCTGCTCTGCCTAGTGGCAGTGCGGGCGTAAGGAACCATAAAGTCACCTCTAGTGGCCGAGCGCAGAGATCGGCGACCTACAGTAGTAGAGGTCAAAGTGAATAACTCACAGAGATAAGGTGGTGCTGTGCCCAAGACACAGCGCCAAGCAAAAGAAGCAACCCTGAAGTGGATGCGTGACTGAACTGGAAGCCAATGTAAGACATCACGAATGTAATCAGAGATGTGGCCAAACTTAGGGACACCACCCACCAGGCGAGCAGCTGCCCGCAGGACCCCCTCCAAACAACGCAGACGAACCTGAGGAAGACCAAAGTAGAGAGAAGAGCAGTAGTCCAATCGATTAGCAATAAAGGCATGAACCAAGGTGGAAGCGGAAGAGGAAGACAGAGAGCGAGACACGACTCGCAACTGACGCAAATGGTAGTAGCAAGAACGAGTCAAGGCCTTAAGATGATCAACAAAGGACAGCTCCTGGTCTAGGATAATACCCAGATTGCGCACAGAGGTGGAAAAGACAAAGGTGGGGAATTCAGAGGCTAGTATGTATGTATGTATGTATGTATGTATGTATGTATGTATGTATGTATGTATGTATGTATGTATGTATGTATGTATGTATGTATGTATGTATGTATGTATGTATGTATGTATGTATGTATGTATGCATGTATGCATGTATGTATTCATGTATGTATGCATGTATGTATGCATGTATGTTTGTATGCATGTAATGTATGTATGTATGTATGTATGTTTGTATGTATGTATGCATGCATGAATGTATATTTATATATATATGTATAGGCACTTGTTATAGCGCACGTTCAAGATTACTACTCAGAGGCGCTCCCCGACTACCGCGCGGACACTGAATCGCGGTTTCACGCCGAAACGCATGAGCAATTGTGAATGAATGACTTGCTCATGGTCCCTACGTGGTATACACCATATAATTATAGGCCTACATGTATAATATTATATAGGTCGTCTATCTATATAGGCCTATATGAAAGTCGCAATCCAAGTCCTGCAATACTCGAGGAATTGTAAATAGGTAAGCACGCAATTTCATACCAAAATACGTTCCTGTATTTGTGGTATATAGCCTACCGCCGAACATTAGCCGATGCAGGTTCAAATGTTATTTTACAAAAAACAGGAAGCTATTTTAATATCTGTTTTCGATTTAATCATTTAAGTCGGTTCTAATTAAATTCCCGCATCAACTTTATTGCTGGGTCTGCCGACGAAATTTTATTATTATTAATTTTTACATTTCATCACGCCTTTGTCTGAAATGCTCGATGTGTTAACCGATGACGCTTCGCATTCCTGGACCTAAGTATCACAGAAAGTAATTAAACAGAAATAGAAAAGATCGAGAAGAACAAATCAAGTGAAAAGACAGCTGACATGTCACGTGATTCAAGCGTCGCGCCTTTAGTTTAAGCTGAAGAGAAATTGCTCGTGCAGAAACAATGCGTCGAGAGAGGTTTAAATTGAATTAGAATTGAGCAGAGGAGCCAGTGACACTATAAGGGGAGAAGCTCACAGGCAGTCACCGACTGAAACCACAATTTTCCCGCAGAAAATAAATCATCTCAAATAATTCATCGTTCACTGTTACTGAATACCACTTGCAGACTGTCTTGATAACTGACTGACTGACTGACTGACTGACTGACTGTATTGTTAACTGACCGACTCACTGACTCACTGACTGATGTTTGTATGACCGACTGACTGACTGACTCACTCACTCACTCACTGTATTGATAACTGACTGACTGACTGACTGGCTGTCTTGATAACTGACTGACTGACTGACTGACTGGCACTGACTGACTGGCACTGACTGACTGACTGGCACTGACTGACTGACTGACTTGCACTGACTAACTGACTGACTGACTGACACTGACTGACTGACTGACTGACTGACTGACTGACTGACTGACTGACTGACTGCATTGATAACTGACTGACTGCCTAGCTGATTCCCTGACTGTATTGATAACTGACTGCCTGCCTGACTGACTCCCCGACCGTTTCACTGGATAACTGATAGTATGAATAACTGTCTATTGTCCAACCTCTTGATTGGCTCACTGCTGCCCGTGGGAACTGAGAGTCAAAATTGACAAGTTATTCGAGTAGTCATAATATTAAGTCTAAGAAGCAATTAGTCCATTATCCATCCAACAACAGACTGAAGCAACAATAGCCATTGAAATCTTAGATGACAAAACCCAACCTTCAGCTGAACGAGAGTGTTGAACAGCGATGGACGAGAAGATGACGTCTGAGGTTGGTCAGGGTTGATGGAGTTGGGATGATGCTGACTGCAGATGCTGCCGATGCTCTGGCGACCATACTGCTGCTGCTGCTGCTGATGTTGATGGAGAAGATGCTGTGGATTTGATATGGCACCCATCAGCAGAGAAGAAGGCACCGTTGAGGAGGTGGAGGGGGTCGCTGTCTGATGATGAAGCGATATGCCCGACGAAGAGTAAGTTGCGGAGGGGGTCCTGCCCCCAGCAGCAGCGGCAGCGGATGCGATGATCCCAAAGCGACCCCCGCGTAGACTTCCGGCCACAGGGGGTCGACGGACTGACGGGTGTGCTGCCCTCGACAGCCGGGTCTTTCGGGCGATGGTTCCCTTTCGGGTGATCATCGACATAACTATGGACATATGCAGTCAGACGAGGAGACGTCTATGCCCCATTCGACCTACAGGTGACCAGAGCGCGCGCTGTACAGAGAACATGACACAGACGAAGACGTTGTAGATTCGTTCACTTCGTTCATTTTGATTACATGTGTTATATATTAAGGCTGTTGATTTAATCGCGTTAACGCGTGCGATTAACGTGTGAAAAAAATTTGCGATTAAAAATTTTAACGCATTAATCGTACGCGTTAATTAGATCTCATTAAAATGGAATCTAAGGCAGAAAAACTCGTTTTGAACGGAAGGCTCATACTTAAAGCTAGTGATACATTCTTTGGCAAAATTAATATTCCAACAAAGAATCTAAGTAAGCTATTATCGTAACAATTCTTTGCTCAATTATCGCCTGCATGCGAGCCAAAACATGCGTTAAACGCCAACCATGCATCGTCCACTAAGGTTGTTTTCACACCCCGTCAGACTACGTTAATTGGTTGAACTCCATGAGAGGGCAAGGCCAATGGATTTCAGGTTTCAAATGAGAAATGTTTACAGAAGGACAACTGAGACGAGGTTTGGCAAGAACCGTAACCTCTTCTGAAAATTGTGACTAAATAATGAGGTTCGATAGTAGACCTAGGCTACTATTGTTAATTAATAAGAGCATCCCTTGAACCGTCCTATGTAAATAAACTGGTCTGCCTATACATGTAGGCCCTATATGCAATTGGTTGAAGAAATAATTAATCTTGATAGTCAGAAAACGGTTGTCTAATTTCACATTTAGGACTATGTCATTTTAATTAAAGGTGGCTCAAATGAAAAAATTAACGGATTTTGAGGAGTTGACTGATTTGAACAGTGTTTCAATTCTGTCTATCATACAAAACTGTTCAATAAACTAAATGCAGAAACTCAACTTTTAAGCCAAAGGTTATTAAATATGTTTGCAATAGAAAGAATGCATTGAGTCATTAAAATTTTATGCTGCATGGGTCCTTCAATCAATCAATCAATCAATATACTTTATTGATCATCATGTATATGTATACATACAGTATAGCACAAACAAACAGTAGTTGAAAATGTCACATGCATTGATGTCAAAGGGTTAAGCCCAAAGGAACGTAAGGTTCCGCTAACAGGGTTGCCCTAATTACACGAAGAATCAATCTATCATCAACTTTCTGCATAACAGTATATGTGTATAGACAGTTGTATATGAGCAAGGTGTAAAACAATCTCTTCCATTTTACAAGTTTATCGAAATGCATTGAATGTAAGTTATGCAACTTAAACAAGTGGGGAAAACAAAATAACAAACAGACTAAACTAAACTAAACTAAGCTAAAAAAAACTAAAAACACAACAGTTAAGAGAATACAACAGTGCACGTGTAGGTAGTGCACTTCAAAACAAAACCATTTTGTGCAATTATGCAATAGTATCCAAAAGAAATAATTTCAATTTGTATTTGAATTGGTACATTGTAGTTATACAAGTAAGATCAATAGGCAGAGAATTCCACATCGACGGTCCACATATTCTAATACTATGCAGTCCAGTAGTGGTACGAACACTTCTTTGGTGGTATCTATTTACAGATCGTGTATAATGTCCATGAACGTCTGAATTTTTACAAAACCAGTGGTTGAAGCTTGTTATGATTAGATTTCTGTGAAGTTTATACATAAATACTCCAATTTGTAGTTTATTAATGTAGTCAAAAGGCAGAATTTTCAAATCACTGAATAATGGTTGTGTGTGGGCTCTAAAAGGTGCATTGCATATAATTCGAACAGCTCGCTTTTGTAGGGTTGTCAAAATAGTTAAACGAGTGTGGTATGTGGAAGCCCACGTAATATTACAATATGACATATAAGGGTATATCAAAGAGTAATATAAATTCACAAGTATATCTCGCGGCATAAGGTGTCGAACACGAGAGATTATGCCTATATTTTTTGATATCTTTTTGGATATAGAGTTTATATGCTCCCTCCATGTTAATTGTTCATCAATGTGAACACCCAAAAATTTGGTTGATGATACCCTACAAATACATTGTTCATCTATTTTAATTGATATATTGCAATTTGTTGCTGTTCTAAGTTTAATTTTAGAGCAGAACAAAATAAAATTCGTCTTCTCAAGGTTCAGCGATAATTTGTTGGCTTTGAACTAATCGCCTACAAGTTTTAATTCGGCATTAATTTTTTTAACCAAGACTTCAATAACTTTATCTGACATAAACACATTGGTGTCATCAGCAAACATGACAAAGCTGAGTAATGACGAGATGTTCGAAATATCATTCACATATATTAGGAACAAAAGTGGACCCAGTACGGAACCTTGTGGCACACCACAAGTAACATCAGTTTCATGTGAAATGTTCCCGTTATATAAGACACTCTGCTTTCTATTTCTTAAGTAATCTATAAGCCAATCAAGACATACACCTCTTATGCCATAATGTTCAAGTTTGCTTATCAGAATTTTATGATTCACCGTGTCAAATGCTTTAGATAAGTCAAAGAAGACACCCATAGAAAAGTGGTTTTCCTCCTTGGCTTCAGAGATTTTATCATACATTTCCATTACGGCCATGTATGTAGAGTGGCCTGTTCGAAAGCCATACTGACTTGTGTACAATATATTCTTTACTGTTAGATATGTCATTATTCTTCGGTAAATAATCTTTTCAAAAAACTTGGAGAAATATGGCAAGATAGATATTGGTCGATAGTTACTTAATTGATTCCTTTCTCCGGCCTTAAAGATGGGAATTATTTTGGCAATTTTCAAACTATTAGGAACAATTCCACTAACAATGGAGCAATTTATTATTTCTGTCAGAGGAATTGAAATAGCTTCTATGACATATTTGGCTAACTGGGGAATTAGAGAATAGTAAGATTAGTAGGCCTATATTTTGAAGGAAATGTATTGCGATTAATTTGCAGTTAATTGCGATTAAAAAAATTAATCGCGCGATTAATTTCGATTAAAATTTTTAATCGAACAACAGCCCTATTATATATATAATTATATACAATTATTTATATATAATTAGATACAATTCTATATAATTATATATATATAGAGAGAGAGAGACAGAAAGAGAGAGAGAGACTGAGGGAGATGACAAAAGTTCAGTTTTCAGCGAGCAGTTAAAGGAAGCACAGTAGATCTGATCTATCGCTTAAACTTATAAGTAATCATATCCAATATTCGTCTAAATAACATCCCACAACGTGACAGATACGATGCCACAACATTGTATGAAGACGGGTGGTCAATCAGAGTTTAATCTATAGGCCTAGACGCCTCTGGGAGGAAGGGTAAATTCTCCCCAAGAATGACATTCCCCATGAAAAATCTTGAGGTGTTTGTTTGTATTTGTTTGTATGTGCACTTGTTATAGCGCCCCTTCAAGCTATCTCTACTCAGAGGCGCTCCCGAATGCAGAGCGGACACTGCATCGGAGTTTCACGCCAAAGCGCTGAGCAATTGTGAGTGAAGGACTTGCCCAAGGTCCTTACGCGGCGAGGTGGATTCGAACCTCGAACCTTCCGGCTTCAAGGCAACGACGCCACCACTACACCACCGCGCCCCACTTGTTGTTGTTCAGGTTAATCAAGGAGGTCTCAATACAATTAGGATAACTGCTACCAACCCTCTACAGCTTGGGGCCGACTGAAAGGACGCTAAAACCGTATAGAAAGGCTTGTGCAGCAGTTCTAAAGCCATAGCATCTTAACTTTTATATGGTGAATAAGTGAGTATGATGAAAATGCATCATATTAATATAAATTAGACATTATTTAGTGTCTTTTGAAAAGTGTTGAGGCCATTTGAACAACAGAATATGGGTCATAAAAATAATACGCACAGACCCAACTTCAAGGCATGTGTTAATTCACAAGAGTAAAACTGTGAGAAAGCAGAAAGTGAAAATAGAATACATACATTAGATTTCTTAGATGCGAGGATGTCATCAAAAACATCATTGTAAAGTTTGGCTGATAGTACTAATGAAATTTTCGAACACTCACAATTTATAGTTTAAATATGTTCAATAATATTTTTGCGGGTTTCTTGTGCCTAAACTTTTTGCATATGTAATTCAAGTCGCGCATAAATAAATGTTTGTTCTATTGTCTATTTTTGGCTTTTTGTGCGCCATTGTATGCGCGCATTTGTCGTGCGCTCTTTTGCCACTGCGCGCTTTTGTCCTGCGCGCTTTGTCGCGTCCCCAGTCGACAGGGCAGCATCGATGTACCCAAAAGGTCGTCAGATATAAAAGTAGCGAATTTACAACCCGAATAAGAAAGGTTATTAAATTTTAAAGCACCAGACTTGGTATGTATTTCGGAAATCTATGAAGAAAAACTAAAGAAGGTGTCAGAAAAAAGTCCGGTCAAAGACTGTCGGCGATGTCTGGGCTAAGCGTCTGTCGCTCACCCAAACCGACCGTTTTTATCGCCTCCCGCCCCCAGACACCTGAATTTCCCCTCCCCCAGAAAAAGTAAAGCAACAAACACTGGTGGCCAATCCTTCACCTCATGATCGTCTGATCTTCCTACTAGCAGTTCTCACTTGGAAGATTCCAGGTTCGAATCCACCTCAAGCCGCCACGTAGGAACCTGACCAAGTTTTTCACCTGCAATTGCTCGTGCGCTTTGGCGTGAAACTCCGATGCAGTGTTCGCGCCGTAGTCGTGAGCGTCTCTGAGTGGAGAACTTGAAGGGGCGCTATGACAAATGCGAGATATCAATAAATCTTTGTCATTGCTAAGATCCTGTGTAATATATATATATATATATATATATATATATATATATTATACACCAATATATAAATAGGCCTATGTATTGGTGGATTGAATGTCAAACATAGCCTACTGGCCACCAGGCCACACATTTCACACAAAACTGAATCAACTTTTAAAAAACAATTGAAGCTGCACTTGCTCTCGAGCTCATGACATTTACTCTGACATTTGACATTATGCGTGTAAAGCATCCTAGAAGTGGCTTGCCTCTGACGATGCTATATAAATTGTCTGAATTACATTACATTACATTACATTTCATCATTAGTGAAAAGTAGTATACACAATCTAAATTTGCAAATCAATATTCTTTCTGTTATTATTCATACTCTTTCTGTAGCACATTTAACTAATAGAGCGATGTCACATTAAAAGTCCGAGTGCTAAATGCGTCAACGAATAATTATTATTATTGCGTATAACTGATCTGATCTGACAGATATTGTTCCCACGTGTCTATAAACTGCATACACGTGACTGCCAGTATCGGATGCTACGTGGCATGCCCCATTCGACTCTATACCTCTGCTTCCGCCTCCGCTTCTGTCTCTCCTTCTGCCCCTCCGTCTCTCTCTCTCTCTTTCTCTCTCTCTCTGGATTTTTTTTATGTCAGTCGTTTTATGCTAATTGAAAGCTAAATGCTATCTTATGACTTTTATGGCACCGCCATCGGAACGAACGAAGCATCAATCGCTAATATTTAAACTGAGTTCATTGTCAAAAATGCTGATCCGTGGGGAAACCCAGACTAAAATCGGATAAAAGACCCGCAGAAAACCTCCTCATGACGTCAGGTTGCGACATGTAACTGATTCTTCTAACTCACTATTATAGTATAATGCCGCTGACTGTCAGCTGGTTTTTTCTGTGACGAGCAAATTAATTGCAATGAAATATACAAGTAACAATGTGAAAGTCCGAACGAATGCTTCAGGGCATCAAGCGCTGAACGGAAGTTCCGCTTGAAACATAATTGACGAAAGTTAAAGACCTGTGGAGTCTAGTATTATAAGCTTACTGAAATGAAAACTGAGCATACAGGCAACGATATAACATTGCAACTTGTTGTTATTTTTCGCTCGCTATGACTCTTAACAGCATTTCGGCTAGTTAGCGAAGAGAGCGCCTCTGAGTAGATATCTTGAAGGGGCGCTATATAAATTCTCAGGATGAATGAATGATATAAAATGATGTCTGACCATAATTTGTAGACCACAAGTTGTATAGCGCCAGTCTTTCGTCGCTTATTCTTCGCAGTTGTTGAAGAAGACTCACCACCGGGGACAGACGGTGCTCAGTTGATACGTGGGTGTGTAAGTGTGCGTGAGTATAGAGAAGGAAGATGAGAAGAAGATGATGTAGGAGGTTCTGAACAACAAAGACGAACTAGGCAACCGCCGCCACCGCAGCGGCGATTACCTCAACGAACTGCGCTGCTGCTGCTGCTGCTGCTGCTGCTGCTGCATCCATTCGATGAGGCGAAATCGAGCAACAGCAGCAGTCCCGGAAATGACTGAAGCCAGCCGATGGCGTGCAAGACGAACATCCGCTGAGTCGTCAGCCGATGCCAACTCAGACCCCTTCCGTCAATCGCAGGCAGCACCGTTGGCGCCATCTAACCTGAGAGTGAGACAGAGAGAGACAGAGAGAGAGACACAGAGAGAGAGAGACAGACAGACATGCAGCACCGCCATCGCCTGGGTCTCCAGTGAAGATGACGGCGGCGGTAGATGAAGCGGCAGAAGTAAAGATGCATGCTATCCTCAGCAGCAGCAGCAGCAGCAGCAGCTGCAGCAGTGGCAGCAGCAGCCACTGTTCATCGTCACACGCTCACCTAAAAAATTCAATACACGCACACCTTTGCTTCTTTCTACCTCTGTGCATCGTCTGCCTATACCATTCATAACAACGTATGCCATGTATATATTATATAATTATATAGTTCTATTAAACATACATGTTACAGATTCTATACATGTATTACTGTATGTATTACTGTCACGTGACTTATACCTACTCTTATATGCATAACATGCATCATCGTACTAAGAAGCTCGCTGAGTCTGATTTGTACGTGAGCTGTGTCTCTCGTTCTTATCCTTCGTCAATACAATACCGGTATTAGGTATATGAAATGATAAGGACATTTCATCAAGAGTAGTGTATTGTTTTGTTCAATGCGACTAGCAAATTATATCAAGATTAATAATAATCAGAGAGAGAGCAAGTTACCTGATAAGACTTGTGAAATTTAGTGATCAGTTCAAATTTACACGACACAAGTATTGTACATGTTTACCGTCTGCTATAGACCTACCTGTCAGCGTGCAGCATCAATGACGCCACTGCCTAGCAGCTGCATACTGGTCTAAGATGACAGTGACGTCCGAGCGAAACCCTCAAGCTGCACATATAGAACAAAGGCATTTGTTATCTATTGCCGAGACAAAGACATCTCACTTACAGATTGCGCATATGTTGTATATGCGGACAGTATAGAATTTAAGGCTGTTTGATTAAAAATAGTTATAGAGCGCATTCGTCGACATTATGCAGTCGCACGTGCAGGTGACGAAACGACATGCCATCAAAACAAAATCAAGACATGCAAACTTCAAAGCAGAAACGACGATTAAGTCCGTTGCACAAGCCTATAGCAGCAGATAAACATCCAATATAATAATTATTATCATATAATTAAGAAATCAGTGCAGCGCAGATGCCTCATCTGAGCAAATTAATTCACCGATGTGACCAGAAGCGGAACGCACGACAGACCGATCGGTGAATAAATACTTGGATCTTGGATTCTGCGCATGAAAATAAAATCGGAAAATGTTACACGTGTAAATATTCGTTTCAATGTTTAGAATTTATTCATGGAATGCTAAGTTAAAACATACTGTTCGTCTTGTATGGAATTTGCCTCCTGCAGTTACATGTAGCCTATGGTTGGCCCATTACCCAATTTGTATTGTGGTTTGTAATTCGCAATCATAAACATTGTATTTAAAGAGTCTCTGCTTTGTTAAAAAATGTGCAAAGAGAGATTATTATCAAAGATTTCGTCTGATTCTCCTATAATATTATTGTTATTTCTATTAATATAATTGATATACTATTAATCGATATTAACTGAGTGATTCAAAAATAATTAGATCTATAGAGCGCCTCTTCAAAGAAACCTACTCAAAGGCGCTCTCTGCACTTGATGTTAAGTGTTATTTTGAGCGAAAATTTTACATAGGTTATCAAGTAATGCACAGTAGGCCTATGCTAGAAGAGTCAACATTTGCTGGAACATACACAGGCTTGTTCGGCTTCCTGTCACTTCGACGAATTAATGGAATTTCTCAATGAGTAGAGTTTTGTTAGCTTATCATAGCTTTGAACATTATTTATTGGAGTTGACATCCCAGACACGTTAACTATAATTAAATAACTCCTCACAGACTCAGTATTTATCTCGTCTCCACAGAATGTATCATAAAATAGCAACTCATAAAGTACATCATGCGATTTAAATGTGCCAAAACCCCAGCAAAGTTCAAGAGAACACACATGTGTAGCTAAAAACGATGAATTTTATCTTAAATACTTAAAAAATAATTATTCTGGCTTCCGGGAGCTTTCAGCGATTCTAAGCCGTTAGAGACTTTCGGGTCTCGCCGTTCAGACCTCGAGTTAATTCGCTTGATTGCATAAATTGGTATAGAACTCGTTCACTAGAAGGTTTATACGATGTCATATATAATAAGGTAAATTTTCATGTGCATGCTATTCAACTGACCATAAAATGCAACACGCACCTGGTGTGGCAGGTAAAAATTAAATTCTAGGCACAACGTATAAGCTTACGCTAGAGTACGTCTTTCATAGAAGCAACGTTCACAGACTCAACCGTCTTCGGCTTATGCAGAACTCATTAGCCAGAGTTGTCACAGGAACCACCAAGCAAGCATCATTATATTTCTTCCGTCCTCAGATCACTCCTTTGACTAAAATCACAGCAGGGCGAATTCATTTCAGAGTCCTGTAACTAATTAGGTTACAATTCTTTGCCATACTCCACTCCAATTGCAGATATCCTCGCGAACTCTTCATCATCCATCCAATCCGAGTATTATACCATAATTAATTATTCATCTTGTATTCTCGATCCCACTACTAATCTCAAGTTCTCCAACCGAGCCATGGATATATACATATATATATATATATATATATATATATATATATATATATATATATATATATATATATATATACAACGCTGCATCACGTCTCTGGAACGCTCTACACCTGAATTACGCACTTCTTCTTCTCCTCCACCGTCATTATTATTATTATTATTATTATTATTTTTATTATTATTATTATTATTTTTATTATTATTTTTTATTATTATTATTATTATTATCATTATTATTATTATTATTATTATTATTATTATTATTATTATTATTATTATATATTATGAATCATTAATCATACATCACTTTCCTCAACCTCCTCTATCCATCACTGAGTCCTCTGAAAACTGAAGGCTGCACCTCCTTAATAAAGAACTCTCACCCCCGACTGCTTTTTGCTCCACCCCCCAACTCTCGAACCCAAGCGACACCAATCCTTAACATCTCCTCTGCTTAATATGCCCTCTGGCACTCTGGAGATCGGACTCAGATCTCCTTCCTATTACTTTATCGACAACCCTTTTGAATCGACGTAAACAAGCTGCATGATTACATAACAATAATAATAATAATTTTCTTTAATCCAACGCCTGCAAACGCACTGCGGTTTGTTTACATGTACAAGTTATGCAGTAATCTTAATTAACATTATACTTAACTACTAACTGAACAGACAACATGCAATACACGGCGCTAATAGCAGCTTACAAAGCATGTCCGCCCAACAGGGACTCGAATTCGCTACCTCTCGCTCTCTACGCCAGCGTGTTGTCCATTACTCTACCGTGCCCCCACCCCAATGCACTTAGCTTTCGAGTGGCGCTTTAGAAGTTTTGAGGATTACGATCACGTTGGCAATTATTAATTAAATAATATTGTGAAACTCTGTTGTTGGTATAGGCGTCGCATAATGTCATTTTATTGCTGTTGCAAAAATGATTAGTCTCAAAGAAATGAGTAACAGAAATTGTCATGTGAACAAAGACATATTTAATTACTGTCATTGTTTATGCATACATATATGCATATATTTATATAGTCTGGAATAGACATTGACATTTTTATAGATATGCATTCATATATATATATATATATATATATATATATATATATATATATATATATATAATTCACTCATGATACAATTCCATGTAGGCCCTATTCAAAGTCGGTTTCTTTCACCGAAGACTAATACTTCATAATTATAGTTTTATGGGCAAGAAGCCCATCTGCCGTTTATACAGCACTTAAAAATTCTGATTAGGCTTTTTTTGGTTCCATTGAATGCCTCGATGAATATATATATATATATATTATATATTATATATATTCATTCATTCGTTAGAGAATTATATAATTATATATACAGGGTGGCTCAAAAAAAAACGTACCACCGGGGAAAATGCGATATCTTCGCCGCCGATTGAACTTTTTCTGCGAAAATATCCCAATTTGTAGGAGAATGAATTTCCAACAATCCCTGAAAGTTTCATTTGAAACTTTTCATGTTTGCAAAAGTTACAGCTGTTCAAACTTAAAATTTCGTTTTTTCAAATATCCGCGGAAAATTTACGTCACTTGTAGATTTCCATGTCATATGATATCACTTTTCCCTACGACCTCAGCATTCGGTTTTGCAGTTTATTGTAAGGTATAATGAGAGTGTCCACTCTCTGCCTTAACACAAGCTCAAATTCTTTTTGTGAAGCTTAGTATGGCCTTGTTGGTCGGGTCCTGCGGCAACTGACCCCACATTAGCAGCAAGACTTGCTTCAGCTGGCCAATGTTCTCCAACTTGGGATTAAATGTCTTGCAGCGTTCCAGCATAGCTCCCCAGACGTGATAAACAAGAGGGTTAAGGTCTGGCGAGTTTGTAAATCATCTTTGCCAATGCATTTACTTCAGTTGATGTCAATAAGGTAGCGCCATCATAATCAACCTTGCCGTGCGAGCAAGCAGGCGCACTGTCCTGCTGCATAATAAAACCAGATGTTAGAGCATACCTGGTCTTCAATGAGTCTGGGTAAGCGAGTTCAATGATGAGTTTGACATCTAACCTACTGAATGGGATTAATTGCAGTCTTTTCTTGCAGCCGCAACACACGCCGGCATATCTGATGCCGAAACCACGATTTGCTTTGCAAACTTGACCTTTCGATTACCAAGCGAATTTCGTGAAAATCGCGCTTTTTCCGTCAGATCAAGCGACCACTTCCTGCCTCTCTTCCGACATCTGATCTTCGTTACATAAACCCGTTTGCAGATAGTCTTCAATGTGCTCAGGCTCCACTTTTCACTGGGTATTTTGCTATGATCACGCGATGTCTCAGTCTCTGTTCATGCAAAGTCCGAGTTCCCATTTTATCTTTTGCAGAAACTTTGCCCATGACGTTCATTGTTTGGGTTCACCAATTGAGACCTTAATCTATAAAATATCACCAAATACCAGCAGATTGCTTCATAAACAGCTTCTTTACAGCTCATAGTGAGGTCGTATGACATCATCATCAATGTGTGTGTGTTGTAATTTGCCAAACATCCTAATGAAATCACTTGTATTGGAGCATGATTCTCCGGATAATTGAAAAAACGAAATTTTAAGTTTGAACAGCTGTAACTTTTGCAAACATGAAAAGTTTCAAATGAAACTTTCAGGGATTGTTGTATATTCATTCCCCTTCAAATTGTGAAATTTTCGCAGAAAAACCCCAATCGGCTGCGAAGATATCGCATTTTCCCCGGTGGTACGTTTTTTTTTGAGCCACCCTGTATATATGACATAAAGTCTGATTTAAAGACTACTAAGCTTCCTTCTGCTGAAGCTCATTAGACTGCAGTCTGTACCATGCATATAATATTATAGTGTTCGTATTCGACCGACGACTTTTGCACATCGCATGAATTAAATGCGTGGACTATATATAAGCCATAAGATGGACAGCAGCACATGTACGTACAGAGCCTATTATCATCCTCGACTGAGCGTTGGCTTTCTGCTCGCCGCCAGGGGCAGCACCAGCAGCAGGATGGAGAAACGACGACGACGACGACGACGACGACAGAGGGCGATCTAATATCCATCTCGTCATTAGAATAATTGGGTTCGAAGAGAAGACGACGACATGCGGGTGCTTCTGCAGTTGTCTTAAAGCCAATCGAGTCTTGAGATATCATCCTTGTCATATATATATATACTAGCTTTTATACCCGGCTTCGCCCGGGTTCCGTCAATTTTCCCCCCAAATTTTCCCTCATCCCCACCGCCACCCCCTCCACAGCACGCCACCACTTACTCCGACCTCCGCCGGTACGCCACCCGTGAAATTTGTTGGGGAAAAAATTTCCCTCCCAAATTTCCCTCCACCCATCCCCAGCCCCTCCACAACACGCCATCACTAACTTCGACCTCCACCGGTACGCCACCCGTGAAATTTTGGTTTTCGGGGAAAAATTCCCCCCCCAATTTTCCTCTCCCCACCCCCTTCACAACACGCCACCACTAACTCCAACCTCCACCGGTACGCCACACGTGAAATTTTGGTTTTCTGGGAAAAAATCCCCCCTCCAAATTTCCACCCACCCCCTACCCCACCCCCTCCACAACACACCACCATTAACTCTGACCTCCACCGGTACGCCACCCGTGAAATTTTGGTTTTTGGGGACAAAAATCTCCCCCAAATTTTCACCCCACCCCCTACTCCAGCCCACACCTCCCTCCACAGCAAGCCACCACTAACTCCAACCTTCACCGGTACGCCACCCGTGAAATTTAGGTTTTCGGAAAAAAAATTCCACTCGAATTTCTCCCCCCACCATCCACCTCCTCCACCCCTTCACCCCCCTCCCCACTCCACCCCACCCACCCACACCCCCCACTCCACCACTAATTCCGACGTCCACGGTACGCCACACGTGAAATTTTGGTTTTCGGGAAAAAATTCCCCCCCCCCCAAATTTTCACCCACCCCCTACCCACCCCTCCACAACACGCCACCACTAACTCTGACCTCCACCGGTACGCCACCCGTGAAGTTTTAGTTTTCGGGAGAAAAAAATTTCACCCAAATTTCTCCACCCCCCACCATCCACCAGGCCCACCCCTACACCCCCCCCCCACTCGACACCTCCCCACCCCCACCTTCACAACACGCCACCACTAACTTTGACCTCCACCTGTACGCCACCCGTGAAATTTTAGTTTTCGGGAAAAAACATTTCTCCCAAATTTCTCCGCCCCCACCACCCCACCTTTTACCACCCCACCCCCACTTCACCCCACCTCCTTCCCCACAACACTCCACCACTAACTCTGACCTCCACCGGTACGCCACCCGTGAAATTTTGGTTTTCTGGGACGAAGTGTGAAAATACATCCGGACATCCGGACATACACACAAACGGAAGGACAAACTTTGAGAATTATATTATAGATATATATATATATTATATATATATATAATTTATATACTCTGTGCAAGCTTCAGCTGATCGTCGTCTTGACAAGGTATAGCGCTACAGAAATCAATTCACCAGCCGCGTTTTATAGAGAACGCGATGAAGAAAAAGCACTTTACCATAGAAGCTGGTCAGATCCACCGACCAAACGACATCGCTCACTTAGTAATTGCAAATCATATAATCTATACATTCTAATTATTTCTGAAAGTTTGTCCTTCTGTATGTACGGATGTATGGTAGGGTAGGGTGGAGCGAGGTGGGGCGAAAAACCGAAATTTACATGGGCAACACCGGGTACCCCATAGGCCATAGGGGTAGGAGCAAAAACAAAAAATTTCCGGGGGAACGCTGGTATCACAGCTAGTAAATATATGTATAATACATGCATATTATAGGATTATAGGCGTACACCTATACAAGAGTCAAGTTTCTCAGCTTAAGACACTCTTAGACAGGCATCCACATAGGCCTAGATAGCTATGAACAGTTTACACGAGATCGTCGATGTTAAACCTGCATTTCCTCTGGACTTTGCTGTTTCGGTGGTTAAACAATAGCAGAAGTCGACGGTCTTCGGAAGTCATCGGGAGTCTTCGGGAGTCTTCGGGAGTCATCATCGTCACGGTTCAGTGTTGGCCAACTAACGACATGTAGTCCTAAGTCCTAACACTGGAGCGTGGTGCTGGTATACACTCTGCAGGACGCACCATCTATAATATCAACTCGAAAGATAAATCGTGTTCTGATGGCATTTCATTTAGTTAATAGATTATGACATCCGTACTCAATGCTGCTGCGAGGCTCATTGCCCGTCTTCCTCGATTCTCACACATATCTACATTCATGGCTGAACAACTTCACTGGCTTCCACTCTCAGCTCGCATAGAATTCAAAGTTATAAGTTTGGTTCTCAAGTCTCAACGAGGCCTTGCTCCGACGTATCTTTGTGATCTCATACTTCGCCCCATTTCGGCCACTTCGCTGCGTCCTCTTAGGTCCTCAGATCGGCTTGACCTCTTTGTTCCTCGCGTCAGGACCGCCATGGCTCAATCCAGATCATTTGCCTGCATAGGTCCCTCCCTATGGAATGGTCTTCTCCCATCCGTTCGCTCTGCCATCCTCTCTGGTAGTCTTTCGTCATCTTTCTCTTGTCTAAAGACCTGCCTTTTCTCTCGGAGTTGCACGCACTGGGAGCGCTTCTGAAAGGCTCTTGCTGCAAGAAGCGCTTTACAAATGGTCAGATACGATACGATACGATACGACATCATGTATTCTTCCGCACATAACGGATATATGAACCTCGTCAGCTGGCAATGGTTTCACCTCTTCTCCGAATTAACTGGAACTGGAAATGGGGCACATTCTCTATAATAGTTCCGCTGGTGTTCTTAAATTCTTCTTGAACGTTACCGTTATTTTCATGGCGATGCTGTTATTGTGGTTTTGAGAGGTTTCATAGGTAGACACGCCTTCCAAGTGTGTGAAAATAATTATGGCCTATGATGAATGCGCCTCGTTTTGGTTAAGTAAAGAGTCTGAGTAAAAAGCAAACGTTAGCTGAATTGCCAATCGATGTTTCTTGATGGATGCTGTCGCTCTATCGTATAATCACAATTGCAGTACTTTGGTATTTTTGGCTCAAAGTTATTCAAATGCTTGCAAATCATTATTTCTATTCTTGCCGAATCTGCTCCGATTTTCTATTCTCCTCTGCTTCTTATGCGTTCTAACTTTACGCTTAGCTTGACCATGTGTTCTGAAGCATTTTGCTATAAGCCGGTTTTTCGGTTATAGCCTAGGTGCAGCCTATTTGAGTCCAGATAATTATACTTGATCCAATCAATCTAGCTCATTCTGATGTAGTCCAGTTAGTTCAGTCTAACCTACATTGGGAATTTATGTACTTCTTAAGACATTTTCTTAGGATGTAATTAACTAGTTAAGACATATTTTTTCTTATTTTTACTTATTTGCATAATCTGTTGCAAAAAATGCCGACAATGCAGACGTATACTTGGCCTACCCAAAGGATATGCGCATCGGATGTCCTAAGTATGAATCTCTTGGGGTATACCAAAGAGCACTTAATCAAGTGACAGATAAAATGAGAAATCCGATGTGAACGTATACGATGAGGATAGCGTCATCATTGAATGTCATTGCATGAGTCAAATGATTTAAGCACTGCATGCTCTGACGACGAAGAATGGAACTAAATGTGGATCAATTGCTACGTCGCATAAGATAAGAAAGAAACGCTAGAGATAAGCATTTACCTCATTCAGTTCTTCTGTGCTTAACTAGATAACTGAAGACTTGACTTCTGCTACAAAACAGGGTCTCCAAGCGCTCTATGCCCATATCCAGTCATCACTTTATATATAGATATACATAGACGTCCATTGACAATACAGGAATCTACACTCAAGCTCACGGTAACGGATTTTCCCACTGCATGATTGTTTCGTTTATTAACTCTAACTCAACCCAATCACTCTTTGAAGAGTAAGCACAATATGAAGCGATATATACATACATGTATATGTATACGACTGTTCGTATAAATTATTTGTAGTTGTGTGTGTATGTGTGTGCGTGCGTGTGTGTGTGCGTGTGTGTGTGCGTGTGTGTGCGTGTGTGTGTGTGTGCATGTCTAAAGCTGCGTTTCCATCTGCTCGAATGATTGCCGCTGCTTATTATATGGTTGCCAATCCTTGTCGTTTCATGAAATGCAAAGCAATTCAAACGAGCTGCGATTCAATAGGCATCAGTGACAGACAGACAGACAGACAGACAGACAGACAAACCGACAGACAGAACTTTTCATGGAAATAGCGACAACACACATAGATAATAATCGTGTGCAATTTTGCAGACCAGACAATTATGCTTGCGCCAAATTATTCTTCTAATAAGTAAAATTTCCTTTGAGCGCAAACGAATCAGCGCGGTCACTCAACTCAACGACTGTCATGGCTGACGTTCGACTGACAACCGGAAGTGAGTTCTGCGACTGCGCGACGTTGTGTCCGATGTAAGTAGGAGAATGTTCAACGTGAACCACATGAATAAGAATAGAGAAACATACATGTAGCAAGAAAGACGTCTAGATGACCATACGACCACTTTCGAGAAAATCATAAAGATAATTTTAGGAACAGGAAGACAGAGAGAGGGGCACTCTCTCACACACACACACACACACACACACACACACACACACACACACACACACACACACACATACACACACACACACACACACATAGACACACACTCACACACACATACACACATACACATACACATA
Source organism: Lumbricus terrestris (assembly GCA_949752735.1). Taxonomy (NCBI): domain Eukaryota; kingdom Metazoa; phylum Annelida; class Clitellata; order Crassiclitellata; family Lumbricidae; genus Lumbricus; species Lumbricus terrestris. The sequence goes on from OX457038.1 coordinate 26,457,197, forward strand.
CAAACACACACTCGCACTCACACACACACACACTCGCGCACACACAGACAAACGCACTCACTCACACACACACAAACACACGCGCACGCAGAGCATAATTATTATAAGGGCTATTGTATGCATTGTACTTCGGTTGGTCGCTGTTCTTTACTTGCAGAATAATGGCGCTGTCTGAGTCGTAATCGGAGTCGACAAGATTAGAAACGACGTCGCATGGTGCAACTGCGATGGGGGGGGGGGGGCAGTTGAGACTGGCAGAGAGCGGCACCATAGCAACGCCACAGTCAAAGGCAGCCAATCACTGGAAGACGCAGGCGGCTAACTATTTATGACCAAATGGGCTGTCTCTAAAAGCCTCTCTCTCTCTCTCTCTGTCTCTCTGTCTCTCTGTCTCTCTGTCTCTCTCTGTCTCTCTCTGTCTGTCTCTCTGTCTGTCTGTCTCTCTCTCTCTCTATCGCTCTCCCTCTCTCGCTATCTCTCTCTCTCTTTCTCTCTCTCTCTCTCTCTCTCTCTCTCTCTCTCTCTCTCTCTCTCTATATATATATATATATTTATATATCTATGGCTCTCTCTCTGTCTGTCTCTCTCCGTTTATCTCCAAGTTTATCTCTGCTTTTGCTACAATGCTCTCTCTCTTTCTCTCTCTCTCTCTTCTCTCTCTCCTTGTCTCTCTCTCACTCTTTATCTGTCTGTTTGTCTCTCTCTATCTGTCTGTCTGTCTCTGTCTATGTCTCTCTGTTTTGCTATCGTCCAGCTGTGTCTATCTGTTTGCCCTTCGTTCAGTTCATGTCTTCGACAATCTCGTACTGCGTACATTTACATGTATGTTTCCTTGTACTCCACCTCCATCATCAGACAACTTGTGTGCTTCATTCTCCGGGTCTCTGCTCCTCGGGGTTCATCCATACATCTGTTTTCTGATTATTATTTTTTATACTTTTCGGAGTAAACAACGATAATATGGTGAAGTACAATGATAAAGTGAAATTTCTAAGGCAAATTAGACGATCATTTTGCAATTCAGATGTCGACAAAAATATTAGCTTCGTCGTTCATTGCAATAAACTGTTAATTTAACGTGATTCAAACCCATCGTCACTGACATGTCTACAATGTGGGACGGGGTGGTGTAGCGGTATGTTCTGAGCTTTGTAACAGAGGAGTCGCAGGTTCGAATCTACCTCAAGCCACTGCGCAGCGACTTTGGACAAGTTGTTCAATCATGATTGTCTGCGAGAAAGGCAACGGAAAACCACGTCATCATTTCATCTCATCCATCTGCCATCTGGTGGCTTTAAAGTTTAAAGCCATGGACTTCCATAATTGATTCCGGATGATCACTCATCATCCTCTTCAACATGTCGAATCACTGAAGGTTTTTGCAGAAAGAAATATGTCGTAACTGACTCATTTTACTACATTCTTAGCAGTTTCAAGCTTTTGTAAAAAAAATTAATCGAATTCCGTAGATTATTCAAAGTTAAATTTCGGAGATTGGTTGATTAACATATTTTCTTATACCAGCCGTTGCTTTAACGCTTCTATGAGAAGAATGCTGTTTTGATCATTCAGACAAAAAACTTTTTTGAAATTCATTCTATCATTCATTCGATCTTTACTTCTTTCGTTCTTTCAATCATTCATCGCTTTGTCGTTCGTGATCCCATCCGTCCATTCATCCATCCATTCATCCATCCATTCATCCGTCCATTCATCCATCCATTCATCCATCCATTCATCCGTCCATTCATCTATCCAC
>OX457038.1:26463955-26638955 GCA_949752735.1 Lumbricus terrestris
TGGCAGCCGATGCGCTGTGAGGCTTGGAGGGGAGGTGGGAGAATGGTTTCAAATTGTGTCAGGAGTACGACACAATTTGACCAATGATTTTCATCTTGTTTGTGGAATGGGTGATGACGCGCGTGACGAGGGATGACGGACGAAGATGGGTGAATGATTAAAGGTTGGCAGATCTCGATTTTGCAGATGCTATTAGACGATACACGGAGACTGGAGAGGCGTGACAGAGCTTATATCCAACGAAGAAAAGGATGGCAGAGCGAACTGATGGAGGAAGCCGATTCCATAGGGAGGGACCAATGCATGCAAATGATCTGGATTGAGCCATGGCGGTCCTGACTCGAGGGACAAAGAGGCCAAGGCGATCAGAGGACCTAAGAGGACGCAGCGAGGTCGCAGAAAGGGGGCGAAGTATATGATCGCACAGATACTTCGGAGCAAGACCGATTTGAGACTTAAGGACCAGAATCAGGACTTTAAATTGTATGCGAACCGAGAGAGAAGGCCAGCTTTAATTGGGAGCGCTTCTGAGTAGTAATCTTGAAGAGGCGCTATGACGAGTGCACATAGCCTACATGCAATAATTGAAAAATCCATAAGATGGAAGCAGAGCATTTCAATAAAGAGTTCGACAAATTCGAAAGCAGTTGCTGCTGCTGCTGCTGCTGCTGCTGCTGCTGCTGCTGCTGCTGCTGCTGCTGCTGCTGAAGAAGATGATGAATCGATTGATCTGCAGCAAACCTCGTCGAAGCAGAGATGTGTTGATCAGAAATAAGCGGGTGTCGAAAGCAGGCTACATTAATATAAGAATCGCTAAATTTTAAATTTTGCGTTTCTTATATATGATCGCACAGATACTTCGGAGCAAGACCGATTTAGTTATAGTTATAGTTATAAATGTAGCCTAAGTTCGACAGCCTGAGAGTGTAGGCCTAATTGTGTGTGTGAGAGAAATCTTCAAGAACGTGCGTGGAAACAGTGAAGAAAAGCATTTTGAGCCATACATGTATGAATTATTATTCGACTTTTGGGCAATAATTAGGCTAACAGATTGTTCTTAAATTTGCAATCGTCAATGTGAAATAATGTGAGTTCTGTGGTTTTGTAGTTTTGGGATGCCAGATTACGTGTAGCTAACCTTTATTATGTACTTCTGCTTGTAATTGCACAAGCATGGGTGGAGACTTGGGGCAGGGGAACGGTGTCCATCTCAATGTATGTGGTGGGGAACCGTCCATGCATTTGTTCCCCCAATCGCCAAATCATTAAGTGTTAGGACTTGTAGGCTTCACGAACACGCTGGTGACGTTACAACGCTATGAGAAATGCTAAAAAGGTCATCAGCTATTTTGGCAGGGAAAAATGGCCTTTTTAAAGGAAAATTTCGGACAAATAGCAATAAAGGTCGTCAGAAAGTTTGATCGGCAAAAAATTGGAAACTTTCGTTGGCTACTCAGCCATTCGTCCGCCCAAAATCTCGCGTCTTTCCCTCGGCCACTCGTTCGTCCTCCGCAAGTTGTAGACCAAGAACTATATTGGATACCTCTTGTTTTTCTAGTCTTTTTGCCTTTGCGCCCGGATAAGATAAACTGTTCTTGGATCAGCCTTGTAGGCTACCAGGAAATAAAACTGGGCTAGGCTATTTTAAGAAAGTTAGCGTTTTGCGCCGTCTTGTTTGGTTGTACAAGTCAACAAAGTTTTAAAAAATAACCTACTTTCACTGATTTTATATTTTATTTTGCTGGTGATTTCAGAGCTGGAATTTTAAAAGCCATGTTTTTATGTCATAGGTCATGTGTTCAGATAAATATTATTTTTGTGGGATTCTTTAGGCTAATTATTGTCGTTTCCAACACTTCTGTCTCTTTCCTGAAAAACCTCCCCACATCACATAGCCTAAATTTAAAAATTGTGCCGCTATATAGAAAGATTTCCTGTTAGTTTCACAGAAATAATTTTCAATGCTAAAATATGCATTGAATCAATCCACAAAAAATCAATCGCCAGAGGTTTAGGCGACAAAAAGATTGTCTTAGTTGTTGCAGTCAAAGCATTTCAGAGCCTGACAGGCAGCTCGCAGACATTTGACGTTGAACGTTCTAATGATTCTGGCGGAGGCGGAATTTTCTTAAGCAGCTACAGATACTGATGCCGATGGTATACTTCCTCGATACTCGCACATCTCTACATTCATGACTCATGACCTTCACTGGCTTCCGATCTTTGCCCGAATCAGGTACAAGGTCTTGCTCCTAGTTATACTAAGTCTCTGCAGGGCTTAGCACCTAAATACCTGTGTGGCTTAATGTGTAAGCCTCTTTCTGCAAGATCTTCACGCCCTCTCCGTTCTGCTGCCCGCTTTAGTCTAATTGTGCCCAGATCACGAACCTCATTAACCCAACATCGTGCTTTTGCTATTGTTGGTCCTTTAATTTTGAATCACCTTCCTTCTGAAATTCGTGGCAGGATTCTTGTAGGAAATTCACCTGCATCTTTTCGCTGCTTGAAGACTTTTTTTTTCATGGGCCTGTCACGCTGAGAGTGCTTCTGAATGGCTCTGCTGTGAGAAGCGCTTTACAAATGCTTTATTAGATTAGATTAGATTAGATTAGACCACATGCAGAGAAACATGGGTGGGGCTTACGTCAGAGCCTCCTGGATACGCATGACTTTACAAAAACTGGACCTATATTATTAGTAAAATATTTTGGGTAGGCCTAATAATAGAAATCAAAACCCCTAACCATTGGTGAGTAGGACCCTGTTTCTCTTATACAGTTATACTATGTAAGTCGTCAGAATCTATCCGATATGCCAACCCAATAGAAGTCGTATTGATTGTTGCATCATGTACGGCACCTGGTAGGTTAAGTTTTAACTCGACAGATGGCGATGGTGCGTCGTTTGTACCATGAAACAGTCGACTGTAAGTGAAAGAGAGGGCGAGTGAGAACGTAGCCATTGACTATTAGTATTAGTAGCCTGCAACAAATAGACTCAATTCAGTTTAATTATATAGCAAGGGTGATATTAATGATATGAGGCTGTATAATTCCATTTCCATGCGATCGTAGGCCATGGCCATGATGGCCCATGAGCGTAGGCGCCGATTCCTTGGGAGCCTAAGATGCGAATGCACCCGGAGAAAGAAGTTCAGTGGGTGCCTCGCACCTAGAACAATTCAGATCTTAAGTTCAGCATTTTTACAGTAAATTCTAATTATCCTCACAATTATTCGAGGTATGCAAGTACTTACATAAATACCAAACATTGCATTTGCATGATCTCACAGACCTTATGCACATACATGTACATGCAGGAATAAATTAGTAATAATATTCTCATAGGCATCGAGCCATCGACACTTGAATTTGTGGAATAAAACATTTTTCACGGGAAAAACCTATAGGCACCCAGACGCAAAATCAAATGCCACGCCTTTGACCATGAGAACCCTATCGAAATAAGTTCTGTCTTCATCAAAGGTTTTTATTACCATTAGAATTTAGACGTCGTTAAACTTTGATTCATCTAAAATGTATCCTGTTGCTATATAGGCCTAAATGTGTTTAGTCGGAAAAACCTTCACGATAACATTCCTGGCAAGTAACATATATGTTGTGTTTAACATTTGCCTGCAGTGCTATTTGTTGGCTAATAATAAGATAGATTGAGCATAGCCTGCGTAGACCTATACAGACAGATCTACTAGGCTATTATGCCAATGCCAACACTCATTGCGTTCTGCTGATCGTCTTGATGTTTTTGTTCCCAGGACTATTGGCCTTGCCCAACATCGATCGTTTGCTGTGGTTGGTTCCTCCATTTCGAACGACCTTCCTCCCGCACTTAGAGCGAAACTTATGTCTCGCTTTTCATCGTCAGTCTCTCGTTGTTCTCTAAAGGCATTTCCCTTGGAATGTTCGTGCTGAGAGTTGAATAGTCATTATATGTGAAAGGCGCTATAGAAAGATCTATATATATATCTCACGATGCGATGTACATACGACATGCTACAAGTGTGGATATAAGTCTTCACTCAACGCTCTCTTCAATGGCCAGAAAAGACCCTGCCATTCCAAAGTGACTTCTATCATTCTATGCTGCCTCCACGCTCAGTCAAAAGGGGAGCAGCACATTGGGTCATTTGACCTCAATATACATGTATCAGCTTCCATAGAATTTCAACATTGATGAAATTTCAATTTTTGTAGAGAGTTTATTCATGATTTTGTCCCAATTTTGAAACCTTTATCTACTTTCACAAACAAACGTGCAATTGTCAACATTGTTTGGCGTACAACAAGAGGTATTTGATCGGCTCAATGCCATTGTACATTTCGGTCAAATGTTGTCTTACGTGTGTTTGAGGTTGGTGAAGCCGTTAAAATTCCAACGCAGACAGGACCTTCAAGTGTCCTAGATGTTAAGGTCTACCAGCCGTGATTTCGGATTGCGTCAACACACAATACACACACAAGCACGAACACGCACACAGACTGATTTATTAATAAGAATGGGAGCAAGAAGCATCTCGAGATGGCATATAATGCACGCGCATCACGCATTCTCACTCCTGCATCTGTATCGAAAATAAAACAATCTAAGCAAACATTAAAATTAATCACGGTTAGAAGTGGTTAAAAACTTAAAATTAAGGCAGGTAACGATTCTTGTGCATTTACAATAACGGTTTGATGAACTGACTCTAGCGGAACATTCTTAATACACCCACTCCGATTCTTCTTCACCTCCTCCCAGTGCTTAAAGTGTGGAAAAATAAGTGCCTGCATGGACACCCCTTAACTTTCTAAAAGAAGTGCCTTGACGTCCCTTGCCTGTTCAGGCTGTGCTGGCCAATAAGTGCATGGACGCCGTCCATGACCGTCCAGTCACACATTGAACCCTTGCCTCCCCCCTATTTCTCCTCCTCCTTCTCTCCATCTTCCTCCTGTCCATTTTCTAGTATTCTTACGCGTTCGTCTGCTTCCGTACCAGCTTCAATGTCTGCCTGCATGCAGTCCGCTCATCTTTTTCTCTGATTCTCTGCCTCCTCTTCTTCCCAACTGCATCTCGCATCCGGTTTTTCATTCGCCTTCGATGAGATTAAAGCCAGAGGAGGAAGATAATTGATTCATTTGTAAAGGATGCAAAACGATCAGAAACGACCTGGCCAACAACATTGCGCTAATAGCGACGTCGTCTCTCCGTCTGGACGATATAATATAAGTTCTGCTGCATGGCCACTGGAAGAGGGGGCGCAGACCCTTCACCCTCCTCCATAGACTCAATCTATGCGCCTCTCTACACCTCCTCCTTCTCCTCTTCTTTCTTGTCCTTAATTGTTCTTGCCGTCCTCTCCATCTCCGTTCTCATTCTTCATTCTCACAGTCGTCCTGCTTCATACTTCTCATCCTGCGCCTTCTCCTCGTCCTTCCTTTCTGTCCTCCACTTCCTCCCCCTTCTCCCTTGGCAACGGATGGGTTATCTCAACCGATAACCACTCCTCCTCCTTCTCCTCATCCTCATCCTCACCCTCCTCTTTCGTTGCATTGCACTGCGCCCACAACCGTACGCAGCATGCGTCTTAGCCTCTCGTGCATGCATGCGCTCCTTCCTTATACTCTCGGCCACACTTGCATGCAGCAGCAGCAGTAGCAGCAGCAGCAGCAGCAGAAGCAGCGGCAGCAGTAGTTGCTACGGTTGGTGCCATGGGCAACGGGTCTTTCGATGGATGTGGCTTTGCAATCGTGAAACAGTTAGAAATGCATCGACCGAGTTAGAGATCCCGTAAGCCCCACCGACCTCACACGCAAGCGAACGCAGTGAAAGGGATAAATAAATAAATAAATATGGCGGCGCAAGGATTTGGAGTTTGGAAAAGAGGGGCTCTACCCCGCCCGAAGTAACGCACATACATGTATAAACAACAGGAATGACGCCGCTACAAGGCACTACATATTGCAGAAAGTCATGTAGGCCTAGGCCTCAAGCTAATGCAGGTCAAGTGTCCTCAATAAACAATTCGACTATAGTATTATGGCGCATCGTTTTGGCGTCACGAATGAAAAATACAGGCATGACTTTTAACTCGATGGCACCGGTAGTTTATGATGCACTAGAATATGACAATATACCACAAGACAACTTTTAGTTTTCATGCTATGTTTATCACCAATCGGTTACTGTTACAGAGGTGGTTGAAAGATTGGTTGCGACGTACGCACACATCTGTCTTCCTAAGTAATTTTTATATAGATTCTTTATGTTTATTTTACACACAAGGCGCCTATAGGTCTATATATTCTGGCGTGCGAGAACTTTGGAGGTTTAAGGTAATTGGCGTTCAAATGTGATTCTGAAACGAAAAGCTATGATTAATGGTCGAATAATTGAGATTCTAAAATATATCTTACTCTGGTTACCCATAAAGTTTGCCACTGGTGCCGGAGACCACTGACCAGTGTAGGCCAAGTCATGTTCGAAAAGTATTGGCGTTCAATTCTTGCAGTTATTCATAAGTTGCACACAACGCACAGCCCTTATAAATTTTCAATTTTTTTACATCAATGAAATAGCAGGTGTTTATTATAGGCCTATTGTTTCTAAGCGAAATTGTTAGACTACGCACCGTCAGGAAATTGACCTTAAACACTCGTTTAAAGTTAAATCCGTGTAAACAGGAAAGCAATGTGGTGGAAGTACGATGGGGAAGAGATGTTTGTCGTCATTTGTAGACCAAAAGCATTTGGGTGTGTAAGGTTGTGGGAGTTCAACCCAGTCTTTCTCAACACTCCATAATAAAGTCCTCATTGCACACCTCAGGCCCATATAAATCAACACTCCATAATAAAGTCCTATGACGTCGACACGCAGAAGTGGCTTCATGAAACAGAGACCGTTTTTTAAATGAAAAAACACACAAAAGGGAAAATCCTCATATAAATTTTGAGCATCTCCTTCCGTTCAAAAGTTTTGAGTAAAAACCAAAAATTTGCCACATGTTACGGCATAGAGGTTGAATCCTGAAAACGGACCGAAGGAGCAGCACACCTCTGAAGACGTCTAGGCTGTAGCCTACAACAATAGGCTACGCCTAGGCCTACTTTGATTAGTCTAGACTGCAACTCGTGTCGAATCCAGGCATAGGCTATTGAATCCAAGTTATAACCTGGAAGTTGTTCATCATGCCAAATTCCCAATACTGCAAATAGGCCGAAGCCGAACAAATGTGGTTTGAAACCAATAATTAATTTTAAAAAACCATTCACGTTTTTATAAACTTCATCTCGATCCAGGATAGTCTAAGACGCATGCTGCGTGCGGTTGTGGGCGCAGTGCGTGCAACGAAAGAGGAGGAGGAGTGGTTATCGGTTGAGATAACCCATCCGTTGCTAAAGTAACCAATAACCAAGTAACCAAAGTAACCAATAGTCAATTCAAACGATTTCAGTTTTTGGCTAGGCCAAGCGAAAATCTAAGCCAAGTTTATCCTAAGTCTAATTTGCATACAATGCTGAGCAATTCTATTTTATTTATTTATTTCTCCATTTCTATAGCGCCCCTTCAAGCTCTCTACTCAGAGGCGCTTCAGACTACAGCGCGGACACTGCATCGGAGTTTCATGCCGAAGTGCAAAGTCCCTACGCGGTGACTTGAGGTGGATTCGAACCTCGAACCTTTCGGCTTCAAGGCAACGACGCCACCATTACACCACCGTGCCCCACTATACAGAGGCCGAGCGAGGACAATCCTTCCGAATATTGCGCTGAGGATGATGATGGCATTAACGAAAGACGTAACAGACAATGCCCGACATCATCCCTCCCCTACGGCCCTTCCCCGCCGCCGCCACATCCCTCCGTACACCAGCTTCCCCCCACTTCTTCCTGTTGTAAGACCAATCTGCTGGAACACCTGGTCCTTCCTATAATCGCCAGCTGCGACCGCAGCAGCCGTTGAGCCTCGAGCATCATCGGCAGCCTCTCAGCAGGGCACCAGCAGCAGCCGCAGCCGTTCAGAAATTTCTTTCAAATAGTACTTGTATGCAAAACTAGATTCGACTGAATTATGCTGCGGTCGATCATTAATTTTATTTAGCCATAGGGGGTGGAGAGAGAGAGAGAGTAAGTGTGCTGTTGTTGGGTTCTATAGAACAATCTTCGCGAGGCTTTCGCTTATTTGTTGCCATCGTTGTTTTCAAGAAGTCCAGGAAGTTCGGCCTTGGTGGCTCAAGACGCATGCCGGTATCTAGCTCTCTCTGTCTCTGTCTCTGTCTCTTTCTGTCTTTCTCTGTCTCTGTCTCTGTATCCGTGTCTGTCTCTGTGTCTGTCTCTATGTCTCTGTCTCTGTGTCTCTCTGTCTCTGTCTCTCTATGTCTCTCTCTGTCTTTCTGTCTGTCTGTCTGTCTGTCTGTCTGTCTGTCTCTCTCTCTCTTTTACACGAGATCAAGATGTTATCCGGCACCATGAAGCGATGGTTGGAGGCAGAGAGGGAGGCGTGGTGCTGGGAGAAGAAGATGGAGAAGGAGAAGGAAGAGGAGGAGGAGGACGTGGAATGCCTCCTCACCAGAACCAGACGCCCTCTCCAGCGCAAAGAACAGCACAGCTTATGGCATCACTCAAAGTTTTACCATGTACACCAGCTCAGCCAAACTTGTACACACACACACACACACACACACACACACACACACACACACACACACACACACACACACACACACACACACACACACACACACACACACACACATTTCCTACATAAAATGACGATGCGTGTGCTCTCATCATTACTTATATGACGTTTGAATAATTATTTCACCAAGGAGCACGCGCTTCGACAAATAGTAACCATGTGTGTATTCGCATCGCATGCTAAAGTGTGTAGCTTACAATGCACACGTCCAAGTAAGTGTGTGCGTGTGGCTTTGTATACAGTATACGCCAGTGTATGTGTCCGATTAGACTCCTGGCAGCGTATATGCTCTCTGGTGTATACGGACTCAAAGCCACCATGCACCGCTGCTGCCGCCGCCGCTGCTGCTTCCCTACAGAGCATGGCAGAGCGCCTACCAGGCTGCTGCCTCGACTGGTAGAGCTGGGAAGCAGTGAGGAAGTGGGATAGATGGAAAGACGGACGGAAGGAGGGACGGACGGACGGACGGAGGCCAGGCTGCCTATACTTCTTGAAATCGGATTAAATTCGCCATCACTGCAGGCAGCGGAATAGCCGCCCACGTATTTTGTTCTTCAGTGCAATGGACGCCACCTCTGCGGGTACATTGCCCTCCATTAGCTCACCCGGGTCACGTACGGTCACCCCGACCATGGCTGTTCGACCACGGCCTCGTTTACCAACCACTTTGACGAGCGCCGCCAGCTCGAAACCGGAAGAGAATGAGTCGAGCAACTACTTCAAACACCACCACCCGCATTACCACCAGCACCAGCAACAACAACACCAACATCACCAACATCACCAGGAGGATGAAGAAGAGCACAGCGAACGACATTATCAGCTGGAGAATAGCGGAACTTACATCGATGCTCCTCCTAAACTCCCAGCATACAATGCGACCGAGAAAAACTTCCGGAGACCGAATCGTTGCTTGCGAGAGCGAGGCAAAGAAGACGGATCTAATCCAGCGACGGAGCAGGTCATGACGTCATCGTCCAATACGGGGTCACCGCCCCATGTGGACGCCTCCCACGCATCCTCCACACCGCCCGTCGCACCTTTGCCCTCTGCAAGTACTCACGCTCACTCACACTCTGCCTCCTCATCCTCTACGTCACACCTTTCGCCGATGCCAGAAGCGGACAAAACAGTGATGACGTCACGATTGTGTGACGCACCGTCGGAACGGGATCAGTTTACGGAAACGAGGCTCGATGACGTAACCGAACGACGCGATGATGATGACGTCATCAGCAGTGACGTAAGTAGTCAAGGTTCTTTCGAGGTGCGGAAGGCGAACGTGGGGCAACCTGTCGTCAGGGCTGCCTCGCTCGTCCTCAGGAAGCACACGCCGCTCACGAGGAGGCCAGAACACCTGATGGCCAATGACGTCTTCTCGAGGACTATGACGCCACCGCTTCGACGACCGACGCATTTGCCCCCTACGACGGGGTCTGCGGCGGCGGCGGCGGCGGCGGTGGGTCTGTTCAGCGACCGACGACAGACCCTTCTCCCCTGGGAAACGGAGTCCCTCGGAAGTCCAATCGACACTTGGGATACGTTTGGTGACGACGACGATGACGACGACGACGACGGGAAGAGGAGCTCAAGACCAAACTCAGAGAACTCGGTCAGGCGACCGGAAGCTGGACTGAAGGACTGCACATCACCCGAAACGAAGAACGTCCATGACGAAGGGATGATGTCGATGAATAGGTCTGGATTCGGAAGGGGTAAGGGACAACGTTCGGAGAGAGGAGGGGGTGGTAGAGAAGGGGGCGCTCCTGTTGTCCGATCCTTCAGTCTGAGGAAGCTAAAGAAACTCGATCGTATCGTCGTCTGTGATATACCCCTCCAGGGGTCGTTGTCAAACGGAAGTCGATCGCAACGTCATTCGACAACAACAACAGCTGCTGCTGCAGAGTCGTCGAAAGTCGAGGACGAGGGAGTTGAGGCGCTGGACATCGACATCGATGGGGGACGAGGACAGATATTTACGGGGTCAGTAGGTGCAGCCGGATCCTTCTCGAAAAGTCCAGACGATCTGCTGCGTAGATCGTTCCAGACGACTGAACCGAATAATCGGTGCGCGCAGGTGGGTGGCAACTCAACCGGAACGGATGCAGAGGATGAGACGACGAGACGAAGCATCAGAGTCAACGACTCATCATCGAATCCATCGTCGAAGAACCTCGCTGCATCGAGCAGGTTTCTCACGCACCCTCCGATCAGGGACCGGAGTCTGACGAGGGAGGGGAGGGAGGGGGGCTCGATGGACAGCAACGGACTGGGGGCGCTGAGAGACGCCAGCCCAGGGCACCGAATGGAGGGTGCCACGACGACCCAGGCTAGTGTCTGCTCTCTGGACAGTCACATCTGCCCAAGTGAGGACTACGCTTCGGAGAGGGTGTCCTGTCCAAGCGAGGTGGCCCTGGACAGAGAGGACGACGGAGACGTCCTAGGGAGACTGGAATACAGGAGCAGCAGCAAGACTGTGAAGCACAAGTCGAGGAGCGATCCAAGCGGCGAGAAGAAGAACGAAGGCGTCGCCGGTCTGACGTCATCGCTGGCCAGCATCGGAATCTACGCTCAGAGTTCCCCGATCCTCATCGAAAAGCAGAACAACGTGAGGTTCTCGTTTGGCGGAGGACAGAAGGAAGCAGACGGAGACGGAGACAGAGACAGAGACGGAGACGGAGACAGAGACATACACCAATCATCCTTCGATGAGTCGCACGACACGGAAACTTGCACCTCCCCATCTATGATGATTGACGAAGAAGCAGAGGCGTCTCTTCAAAACGAAGACACTTTTGATGAAGATCCACCAACTCAAGTCAAACCACCGCGGCCCATCATTCCGTCGAAGCGCCGACAGAGGTCCGCCATTTTGTCCACGACCTTCGAACCCTTAGACTTGCGTCGAAAGGTCATCACGATGGATAGTGTTAAGAAGCAGGGCTGCAAGTCTAACGATTCGACTCCGACGAATGACGCAGCTCCCAGTGCAGCACCTCGAGGTCAGACGGGGGTCGGAGGGCGGGGCAAGCCGGCCCTTCCATCTTCACTGACCCTGCCTCTCCTTAAGAAGACCCCGATCCTAAGAAGCCAGAGCTCCGCTCTGATCGACAGACATAGCGAACCCCAACATCTTTCCCCTCCCCCTCAATCAGAAATCCAGAGCCCCACAGAAGAGGAATCGCAGTCCGTCGGGGCCAGGGTTATGCACGGTTCAGGTGGGACACCGGGAGACTATCAGCTGACCGCCGCAGCTGGTCCCGCACTGAAGACAATCGGAGGTTCCGTTCAGGAACTCTACCGTTCCGCCTCCCCGAGACTTAAGAACCGAACAGCGTCTTCTGCAAGCGCTTCTTTTTCGCCGTCGCTCGACACCATCTTATCACAGTCGGCGCTCAGTCTGTTCGAGGGTGCGTCCGAGGATAAGGTTAGCGATCAATATCTGCACCATTGCCATCGTTTCGGCATTCAATGTTTTATAATTGCATGACATGACATTTGTTGCGTTCTCTTGTCCTGTCCTGCCCTGCCTTCTCCTGCCCTGCCCTGCCCTCGCCTGTCCTGCTCTGTCCTGCCCTCTTCTGTCCTGCCCTGTTCTTCCCTCTTCTACCCTGCCCTTTCGTACCTTCTACCCTGCACTCTCCAGCCCTGTTTCTTCCCTGCCATCTTCGCCCTATCCTGCCTTGTCCTCTCCATTTCCTTCTTACTTTTTCCTCTGCTTTACCGCCCTCTCCTGTCTTCCCATTTCCTGTCTCGTCCTTTCCTCTCCTGCCAACCTGTTGTCTCTTGTCCTTTCTAATATTGTCCTTGCATGTCTGTCGAGTGCTTTCCGTTTCTGTCCCTCGTTTTGTCCTCTTTTGTCTTCTTCTGCCTTCCTCTGTTTCTTCCTCACCTACCTACTCTTTTATCTCCCACGTGTGTTATAGAGTATATTGTGGGGCGCGGTTATGTAGTGAGTATTTCGTTGCCCTGCATCTGGAGAGTTGAAGGTTCGAATCCACCTCAAGTCGCCGCGTAGGGACCTTGAGCAAATCCTCCACTCGCAATTGATCTGCGCTTCGGCGTGAAACTCCGATTCGGTATCCGTGCTGCAGTCGAAAACGCCTCTGAGTAGATATCTGGACGGAGCCCTATAACAAATGCACACACAAACAAACAGTAATATTATGTAAATCTTCGAGAATTTCTCAGCGCCCACAGAAGCCACGTCATGGAAACCATGACTTATAATCACCGACAATATATGAAAATTGGGTCTACAGCAGTGACCAAACTGCCATGTTCTTTGGGTGCCAGATCAAAATCCGGGAGGTCAAACAGAGGAGACAGCTGGCATGGTGCTATTGTGGTATTCTTCTTTATTCTCTTCCGTCATCAATATGACGATGAGGCCTTTATGAAATTTCTCCAAACTTCTCTGTGCCTGATTGTTTCTCCGATCTCGGCTAAGCTGGTGCCCTTCTCTCTCATGTCTTCTTTGATGTTATCCATGCAAGTATCCCGCTGTCTCCCTCTGTTTCTTCCTCCTCCCACTTGCCCATGCTACTGTGGTAATCGGTGGTAATGGTGGTCGCAAATGGTGTGCGGAAATAATGGCGAGTTGATCAAAACTTATACGCAACTCAAAGTTTAAAAGGTGATCAATAGACGACCAATGGATCAATAAAAATGGAAATTATCATGAACTTTCTTAGACCCTCTTTGATGATTTATCGGTATATAAACAAGAGTGGTAGGCCTAACGGGAGGAGAAGCAAAGGCAAAAGTAAAGCATAAAGATGCAGTTAATTATATCAATGCTAATTGGAAGCCAACTTAATTACAGGCCAACGTTTCGTCAAACTACGTTAGTCATGGTTAGATGAAGTTCAAGTGTACGAGCAAATTATGGCCCGACTGCAGGGCGCTCTAGATAATTCGAATTCTCATTGATTAACTGCTACATTCTAATTCTATTAGATTGACGACAAGATTTTGCCAATTCAAATCTTAATGGATTGCCAATTTAACTAATCGCGTCCGTCTCTGCTACATGATACGTTTTAGTAATTATATATATATATATATATATATAGGGCCTATGTGTGTGTGTGTGTGTGTGTGTGTGTGTGTGTGTGCGTGTTGGTGTGTGTGCGTGTGCGTGTGCGTGTGTTTACAAACAAATATTGAATGTCTTGACTCTATGGGTTAATAACTTAATACCCTTTCCTTCCCTCTCGAGCTATGTCTTGTTGTGTGTGCCATTATCTGAAAATCTTGCTGTTACGCCCTATATGCGATTAAACACCTGGATATTTATAGTTCTTTCTCGATTGGTCTGTCGCTGTATAAGGTATTCCATAACCCTTCTAAGTGACTTTAAATGTCCTTATAAACTTGAAAGTCTTTTTATTATGACTTAAATTAGTTTGTTTGTGTCATATACTTGTTAGTCTTGGCTTTGGCTCGATGTTGTCGAGTGGAGCTATGGGCTATGGGGGGGGGGCTTCTGAGATTCTTGAGATTCCTTCAATCACCTCGTGACATGTGTCCCAGATATAAATAAATTCCGATGAAACGCTGCTTTCGCCAATACAGTACATGCAGCAACTCTTCTGGTTTCAGTTTGTGCCGTTTTAAGCATTTCCATTTAAGCTGAAACTGTGACTTGTTTTCATGGCTGATTGGATTGATTGAATTGATTGGATTGATTGTATTGATTGGATTGATTGGACTCATTGGATTGATTGGATTGATCTTATTGATTGGATTGATTGAATTGATTGAATTGATTGGATTGATCTTATTGATTGGATTGATTGAATTGATTGGATTGATCTTATTGATTGAATTGATTGGATTGATTGTATTGATTGAATTGATTGGATTGATTGTATTGATTGGATTGATTGGACTCATTGGATTGATTGGATTGATTGGATTGATCTTAATGATTGAATTGATTGGATTGATTGGATTGATTGGATTGATTGTATTGATTGGATTGATTGTATTGATTGGATTGATTGGACTCATTGGATTGATTGGATTGATTGGATTGATCTTATTGATTGAATTGATTGGATTGATTGGATTGATTGGATTGATTGGATTGATCTTATTGATTGGATTGATTGATCGTTGAATATTGGTCTGGTGATTGCGAATCCAAACAGAGGTTTTCTGACTTCTGGCTTATATATTATAATATATATATATATATATATAATCTTTCCTATGGTCGCACTGAAACAGAGCAGGTTACTTTTGATCCACTCTGTGAAGGTGTAATTAAACTATCACAAAATTCACTTCTTCAGATTATACTCTGTAGTATAATTAGAAAATGACGGATTTCATCCAATCCATCGATACAACAATTATGGCTCCCCAGTATATTATATCATATATATATATATATGTATATATATATACATGTATTGCTATAAGACTCAAGCATTTCCAATAATCTACTGCTTCTGTTGCTTTTCAGCAGAGAAACTATGTGAGAGAAATTAGTCATTTTTCAAAGAATGTCGTCCAACTGTCGCCTTCGACTGAAGTCTGACTATTCTGCTGTCCAGACAACAGCACCCTTCTCGATATAGCTCTACTTCGTTAACATGACTGTAGCCTTTCTTATTTCCTCGGGGTTGCCACGCTGAGAGCGCCTCTGAATAGCTGGTACTGTAAGAGGCGCTTTATAAATGTTCATATACAATAATAATAATAAAAAAATGAATAATAAAAATAAATGTTCATATGCAATCATAATAATAAATAATTATTCTCTTTATTCAGCAATCCGGTTGACAGACCTCTACCGATTACAGTGTACAATTATGCAATTTAAACAATAATTCACAAGAACGGAGTCTTACGGAGATGACAGAATACATAAATCTTAACCATATTAAAGTGGTTATTTATAGACAGCCTGCAATGCAATAAATACAATACAATGTAACAGCATTGACTCTGGCAATGAGACATATGTCTAACCTCTCATGCATTATCTGACTGACAATAAACCTTAAAAGATCCTGCGAACCTGTTTGCTAGTTTGATCATGGATATGTGTCTAACTTATGAGTTAGACACAACTTTATTGGTACCTATTCGTACCTTAGAGCAGGAGACCAAACAACTTCTGCTAATGCGCAACTGATTCAGAGCCTGGATTTGTCTTATCTAATCGAGCTATGTGCGTGTGTGCGTGTGTGTGTTCGTGCGTGCGTGCGTGCGTGCATACATAGGCCTAACTATATGCAGTCGAACCTTTCTGTAGAGCCTTCTATTTTCATGCAGCGATATAATAAATAGTCTATGCGCGTATATCAGTGCTGCTCGACGTCTTTGACATCGTAGACCACCGAGGAATTTATTCTTAAAGCCGAGGGTATACAGAACCAGTAAATTAAAAAGCAATGACTGAAGTTTATTGATTTTTCTGGTTCACATGATGATCAGTCAAGCTACGACCAAATATATAATATATATATAAGAATAAGAGATAGAATATATTATTAATATATCTAATATATAATATCTACATTATTATGTAAGTAGGTCAGCGACTTTGTTTGTATACACAAACTGAGGACATATTTGTTGATGTTTTCTGGTTCACATGAAAGTGACATGATGATCAGTCAAGCTACGACCAAATATATAATAGGCCTATATACATGTAGACTATATAATAGATGCAATATATTATTATTATTATTATTATATCTAATATATTATATCTACATTATTATGTAAGTAGGTCAGCGACTTTGTCTTTATAAACAAACTGAGGACATTAAACTGCAGCTCGACTGTCACTTAGATTCATCTCGAAGGCTTCATGTTGGATACATGTATATTGTATACGGATGCAGTAAATGAAGGACGCTTCCATGGCGCCTTTCTATGTTGATCTAAAATCAGGTCTGTCCTATAATTAATTCGGGTTAGCAATTGCAACGATGTCGTCTTCCACGCAATTTGTCTTACCTTCAATGTGCATATTTAGATAAGGTGTTGTTGTGTAAACTACCTACTTTAGACATTCATTGGCCGCAGAGCTGATAGATTAATTAGTGCAGGAATCACCACTTAGTGAGAGCCAGAATCGCATGCCAGCATAGGCCATAAAATGTTAGATAAGGATTGAGGCTATAGGCTATTGATGTTCTGAACTATGGGATCCGGTCTGAACTCTGAAGTGATGCCATATTGGTTAGCTTAGTTTAGAACTGCAACGCACATGTATACAATATATCCAGACATAGTCTGCTCAATTGGAGGCGAGCTACTGCCGATGAGGAGGTTAACTGTGTAGAAAGACAGTTCAGTGTTGGCTGCCGAAGACAAAAGGCAGTCTGTTAAAATAGTTCACAACTAGGCTAACAATTATTGCAGCTGATCAAACGCTAAAAGACGAGAATTATCCGCTGAAGCGATCAGTTTGTTTAGAGATTAATTTTGATTAATATAAACAACGGTATCTGTCGTGCATTCAAATTAAGTCCAAAAGCGTAATATCCAACGTAAAGTAAAATTACTAAACTTATATTACAGTGATGACTAAGGGGCGATTTTTGTTGATGCTTAACGACACTTTACCACAAAAGAGATGATTAGTATGGCCCTCCTCCTTTATACATGCTTGGGACTGGCATTGTGAGAGTGCGAAGAGTGTTGACGTTGATGGGTGATTATTATGGTATGCGGACGTTTCATCCCCGGACGATTCATCCCCGGACGGTTCATCCCGGACGATTCATCCAGTGGACGTTTCATCCCCGGACGGTTCATCCCCGGACGGTTCATCCAGTGGACGGTTCATCCAGTGGACGGTTCATCCCCGGACGATTCATCCAGTGGACGGTTCATCCCCGGACGGTTCATCCAGTGGACGGTTCATCCAGTGGACGGTTCATCCCCGGACGATTCATCCAGTGGACGGTTCATCCCCGGACGGTTCATCCAGGGGACAGTTCATCCACGGACGATTCATCCAGTGGACGTTTCATGCCCGGACGATTCATCCCCGGACGGTTTCATAAATTTATATTCAATCCAATAGGTAAAAAAATCAAAAATAGTTGGAGTAAAATGGATATCATATAAGAACACCTAAGCCTATATTATTATATAAGCCTACTTATTACTGGCCTAGTTAGCTACACCGGTAAGCGAGAGCGGGATTCGTCTGTTGGTTGCAACGGACTGCGGTTCAAGCCCCGGGCTGGGAGTTGACATTCAGAGATTTAGATATCTCGGGCTAGCACGTGTGGGACGCAGGGGTGCAAGCTCCTGCGGAGCGACCTTGGGCAAGTTGATTACCCATCATTGTCTGTGGGGAAGGCAACGGGAAACCACCTCACTCATCTCATCCCCAGGGGCGTAAGTCAATGAACATGCCATCGGGCAGAAAGTCATCATCATCATCAAGCCTATATAACATGCAATTAAATATCATAAAAGAACACATATGCCCATAAAACATGCAATGAAACAGATATAAAAAGTCTAAAATACTTGGAATAAAATAGATATGATATAAGAACACATAATCCTATAAAACATGCAATTAAATATCATAAAAGAATCTGGACCTTCTTTGGGGGCTAGGCCCCCTTAGCCCCTGAAAAACTCCGCCCATGCCTGCCCGACTAATGTACCGCCAGTGGATGAACCGTCCGGGGATGAACCGTCCACTGGATGAATCGTCCGGGGGTGAACCGTCCACTGGATGAACCGTCCGAGGATGAACCGTCCACTGGATGAACCGTCCGGGGATGAACCGTCCGGAGATGAAGCGTCCACTGGATGAATCGTCCGGGATGAATCGTCCGGGGATGAACCGTCCGGGGATGAACCGTCCGGGGATGAAACGTCCGGGGATGAAACGTCCACTGGATGAATCGTCCGGGATGAAACGTCCTAGAATCATTATTATAGGATAAAGTGGTTATTGATTGACAGATTATTGTGGGTTGCACGACAAAATAATCGGCTCAGTATAAAATGCTTAGACTAGAATCAGAGCAAGTTAAGATTTGCATGCCAACTGAACCTGTTAAGGTCAATATAGCTAACCAGCTTCTCAATTGAAAGGTACAATGCCTCACCAATTAAGAGGCTGATTCTGCGGCGGAATTGGAATGGGGGGGGGAGTGGGAGTTGAGATGCACTGAAGAGGTGATAGCGACGAGGAAAGCCGTCTTAAAATTGGACTTGAGTGGTGGTATGCCTAGTACAATCATGGTGCGTACAAGCCAAAGTTCACCATCGGTTCTACACATTACATTGTTGTTGCTACATGTTTAACCACACTGCCATTCCAAAGATGATTAGTGTCGCCACGCCATTTGGATCCCTGTGGACGGACCGTGCAATAGCCCGAGATTTTTGAATCTCTAAAATTTAATAGCCACCTTCGGGAAGCGAACCGCGGTCCGCAAGCTCTAACAGGGTCGCGTAAATACGCGCGGCCAGTGCTCTTATCCATGTAGCTAAGCGAGCCAGTGTTTCTAAGTACATGTACATAAGCGGGGAACCTTTTATCCTCCAGTCGAGTCTTTTAGTCAATGGTCACTGGTCAGTCCATATAGATTCCGAATATATAGGGCGATTAAGTCTAAAGTTCGACTCGTGTTGTGCGCATGTCCGGAACTCATTAGGCCTACCTCCAAGAAATACATCGAATGGTTAAGGCAGCAGCAGCTTGACAAATATTTATTCACATTATTCCTATGATGTTACGGCGCTATTTCGAGTGGAGACATAGGTCTAATTATTAGTGAGGTCAGGTAAACATTCTAGGAATGTCCGACCGTCTGTCCATCTGCCACACGGCTTTAGGCTATAGCCTACTTATTAATTCCTGTTGAAGCAGTTCAACTTCATGTAGTTACTTCACTACATTTTGAAATGTGGTTGACGTCTTTTGTAATAATTCCTTGCTCATGCCATGCATGGGAACTGATTTGTTGAAGATTATAATCAATTGCCTAAATCGTGATTTAAAAATCACACGCATTGTAGGCCCATGTTTTACAGCTTGTCTAGTTTCCCACACAAGCGACGCCAAATAGATTCTCCGAGATTTGATTTGATTACCTTTGATGAGAACAGTGGCGACACAGCCTGTCTACAAATCTTCAGGCGATAGTCCGATGAAATGCCACGTGCAGAAAACCACATTGTATACGAGTATACAAAAATAGAAGTTTGTATATATAGGCGCACTATGAAAAGTCGATTTATTTTGTAAATATTCGCCGTTCAACTTCCAGGAAATCTCTGTATCGCCGTCTGCTGCTGTTGCCCGTCTCGCGCTCTAAATATGTTTCAGATCACGTGTGCAAGTAATTACCAGTGCCATGCGACGATCTCTTTGAAATATTTAGCGCCTTTTGATATGCGAAGTTTTTAGTGGCAGTGATTGGTGTGTCTCGTTTTAAGAGTTTTTCGTGGAATTGGGCTAATCGTGAACCAGGGTGGTAAAAACTTAGTCATATATATTGGTCGTTATATTATTATTACTGTTATTACTGTAATTATTTCGTTCATATAATTAATGACTCATTGCAAATATACTTGTGCACGACAGATAGCCTAAATGATTTGTTCATTCAGTTATTTCGAAGATTTGTATAGCGCCCCATCAAGGTTACTACTCAGGAGCGCTCCCGAAACAATACCGGTAGCAGAGAACGGTTTTAAGGCTCCGATTAAAGACATCTGAGCAAAACCTATAGCATGATGGGAAAAGACGTCTTTGTAATAATTCCGTACAATGGGACCAATGACAAAGAAGGCATGGTGCTGTCTAAGAGAGTTCGTGAGCGGGGAATAAGGGGGAGTTCGAAGCGACCAAAATAGAGTGACATAGCTTGTGTTTTTAGCCGTCAGAAAATAGCGGGTGGACTCACAAGAAGCGATATAACTTTGTCTTGTTTGAAACATTTAGGTGAAATTTGGCCTCTGTATGTAGTATGAATTGCCTTTTAGACCGACAGTAAAATGTGATTTAGAAATTCTTACTTCTGATCAAGATATTGAAAAAACCTTAGGGTGTCTTTTTTATGGCCCACTCTGTTCATACATAAATACACACACATTCACCCTACACCCAAGCATAACCCACACGACGACCAAAGAACGAGCCACCGTGAGCGTGCTATGCACCTTCTTCTACCTGTGAGACCTCAGACCCATCGTTTTTCTCGGCATCTCTGCCCTAGAACTCTGCGGCACTCTCCATGGGATGCCTCATTCTGCATGAAGTGGGGCGGGGTGGTTGGGGGCTGAGCCGCTGCCGCCCTTGCAAACTGCTTACAAAAAAGTCAGTCCTGCGCTGCATGTATCGACCTTCCCTGCAGTGAAATAGATCTATGCAGTTTCGAATGATGGCGCTACTGCTGCTGCTGCAGGTCTAACCCCCGCCGAATTAAATCGCCAGTTATTAGGGCTATTCTATAATGGGAAGGAGGAGGAGGAGAGGAGGAGGAGGAGGAGGAGGAGGGGCATGGACGATCGAGGAGAGGCCTTGCAAGAGAATTGACACATGAATGTCGCTCTGGAATTCGGCAACGCTTAGACGAGATCTGCTCTGGACTGCATCGTCGTCTATGCGATATTGTTCACTTCTGCAGCGAAGACTTCGTTTGTTTTTGTTCCGAGTAGCCAGGAAGGCATACAAGCAGGCAGGCATACAAGTAGGCAAACAGACAAACAGGCAGAAAGAAAAGAGAGGATGGCGTCTATGCAGGAACTGGAGAAGAATATTGTTCGATTATAGCTGAGGCCGACCGACGCATGTGCACTTAACGAGCGGCGCCAAGACACATGCTGCTGCTACTGGTGCCCTGTTGCTGCTGGTGCTGGTGCTGCTGCATGCGTCGTGTGCGCCACCAGCAACTGGAACGGGCGCGCCCTCTGCCGCTGCCGCCGTTGTCGACTGCGAAAAAGCCGCCATTGCTATCGCAGAACTGATAGAAAACGACTTGCTTTCCTCACTCTCTGTTTCACTGGCTGTGTGTGTATATAACAATGCATGTGTCTTCTCCATTCCTGTTCTTTGTACAACTGCTTCGCCTCTCTTCTTTCCTCTCTTCTTTCCTCTTCTCGTTTGTGTTTCTGTGTTTAGTCTGTTCATCGCTATATTCGACTCTGCTTCTATATACCCGGTCTGACCATGTACATGTACTCTCTTGCCCTTCCCTACTCAACTTACTCAAGTGTATCTCTCTCTGCTCTCCTCTCTATGCCCTTGCTCTAGCCTACTTTCGTCGCTTTACTTCTGTTATCATAATATGCGTGCTCAATTGCTCGGCCAGCTCAGCTCTACAGTACTTACTTCTTCCGCATTGCTCTCTCCTATACCTAACAACTTCATTCTCATTTCTCATGCTCTTCTCTACTTCTCCTCCTTTCTTCATTTAAGGGTATATCTATATAATCGACACTCTGCTCTTCTCGTGAAATTATTTGATTGCAGAATGTATGGAGGATAGGTGTCAGTTGGCAGTATACATCGGGTTTTAAACGGAATCAAGAGAATGATGTGTGAATGGGTATCACGTGTGTCTGTATGTTTGATTTCACTGCTGCATGTATATATATATATGTGTGTGTGTGCATGTTTGTGCGCATGTATTTATGCATGTCTTCCATAGTTAATCGTCATTACATCTACATATTCAAGCGGAAACTTCGAGGTCACTTGTTGGCTTGTTGATCTTTTGATTTTGACCCTATACATATATCTCTCTGCTCACAGCCTCTCACTGCTTGAGTGCCAATAGTACTTGTCCTAGGCATACAAATGCCATACATGTATGTATGTTTTCCTTATAGGTGACTAGATAACACAGTTTATTTTGGTCCCTTCAGAAGTTCAGGGTTTTCTCCGATTGCCTTCAGCAAACATGCATCGTATGTATTACCTTGACTGTTCTGTTATTTTGTTATAGGCTACACGAAGCAATAAAATTTATGGTTGTGGCTATATATGTATGGATGATGCAGATATGAAAAATATATCATGAACATGATTTACGGATTCAACCGCTCGCAGTTGTGAATCTGACGGTTAGTCAATCACCCATGCGTGTAGCAGTTAGATACCCAGACATAGGCGTAGGAGGTTGGGGGTCCAGAGAGCAAGTGTTCTCCAAATTTCGAGCGAGTTAATTTTCGGGCAAGTAGACGTTCCAGGAAAACATCAAACAAGATGAAATCCCCCCTGCATGCGCCTATGTATTCAAATGTTTTAACATCAGTAAGAAATTTTAAGGTTTGAAGCTTTTTATGAAGGAAGAAAAGAGTTCGATCAACGGGGAAACGATGTTAGTCGGTAACAGTTTTACTTGTGACAACAACATGGAATGTGCAGTATTATCCGATGACAAATTCGTAGCATGGCTCAGTCAAAAAATCATGTCACAAACGTGTCTCTATAAGTCAGTCACGTATGTAGGCCTATGCTTGAAGCGTGTAAATCCAGCATGAGGAGGGGAGAGAACGGTAGGCCTACTGGAGGGATGGAAGGAGTGGTTGATGTTTGAAGAAATTCGCTATAAATAGAAGAACAGAATGTATTGATTAAACGATGTAAAGTACTAAGTGAGTATACGTCATGGCTGCGTCAAGTACATCAACCGAGAGTGAGACAGAAATAGTATGATCTTATCAGAAGAATAGAGACGAATGAGAGACATAGCTCATGAGAGTAGAGTATACATAGATGTGTGAACTTATGCTAGAAATGGTCATAGGCTGCACATTGAGAATAGACTCTGATGCAGGGATGCTATTGACTAGTCGCTGAATAAATACATTTCAAAGAACTCCGAATTGACAGACCCAGCGTCGATCAAAGATTGTAGGTTGTGGCGAGGAATGCAACGAGAGATTAACTGTTGAAGGTAAAGGTAAGAGTGTTCGTTGTAAGGATTTTATCAGCCAGATTAAATGACCTATTTTTAAAGCCTGTTGTGAAGTCTGCGGCAGGAGCGCAGTGCAGTCGACCAAGTAAGCCTAGGCCTATATATTGAGGAGGCCCAGCGAACGAGAATGCTATAGCGAAGTATACGTTCTTTGAAGCCTTTTAACATAAGGATCTGAGATACCAACGTAAACTGAGTTGTTATAAGCCTATAATTAATCAAGACTATAGAGTTGCAGACGTTATTATAGGAGCAGGCCATAGTATAAAAATTATGATAGGAAATATATTTGAAAAGGTTTATTATGTGGGGTCGAAATGAGAGTTCAGTAGGCCTATATAGGCTTACAAAGAATAGCCACAAGTGTCTTGACATTCTGATAGCATGGAACAAAATTGCCATTAGGGCTAATGGTGAAATGAGAAGAAAAAAACTCAGACGCCTATTTATCTGTGTTTATGGTCAAATCGCTAAAGCAGAGACCAGGGCTGTCTTTAAGAAATGTTTAGAACCTCACAACCCTTCCTTCCTTTCCCATCCTCCATGGTAAATTACTTCCAATCGGAGGACAACGACCTGTTTTGCTAGTTTTAACTGTACAGAACTGCATCTACAACTGCACAAATCCATTTAGAACTGCGCATTTTGTGTACAACTGCACTTTTAAAAACAAACCTGGCAGAGACATGCATTTAGTGAAGAGAGGTAGCCTACTCCTCAAGTTTTACCATGTCTCACTAACCAGTACGTAATAATAATGTATCGTCAGCTAACTGTCAGAGCTGGATTCCAAAATATATGCTTTGTGACTGATTGCTATAATTTGTTCTGCCATTATTATTGCTCGGGTTTCTTTTCATCGTACACATGCCGCCTGCCATCAGCCGTCTCCATTTACCCTTTCATCAGCTGCCACCCTGGGAAACTTCTATGTAAAAAGTCCACAAACCGACTGCAGCCTTGTTTCTCGTGTGTTTGTGCCAGGGACGGCCAGCTTCAGAACTTGGAATAGGAATACGGCTAAATTCAACTTTATCTGAAATCCTAGATAAGCACATTCCTTCTAAGACAAAGATGGTTGCTGCACGCCTCTCTCTCTCCCTGCCTCTGTCTCTGTCTCTGTCTCTGTCTCTGTCTCTGTCTCTGTCTCTGTCTCTGTCTCTGTCTTTGTCTCTGTCTCTCTCTCTCTCTCTCTCTCTCTCTCTCTCTCTCTCTCTCTCTCTCTCTCTCTCTCTCTCTCTCTCTCTCTCTCTCTCTCTCTCTCTCTCTCTCTCTCTCTCTATCTCTCTCTCTATCTCTCTTTCTGTCTCTCCCCAGCCCTGGTTTTGCTCGGACTTTTGCCGCTGCAGCCAGGCTGCTGCGTTGCATCCAACATGAGAAGTGTGCTGGCGACGCTTTCTTTCACCTTTGTATACCTTCTCGATGCCAGGCGCCGGTGTCGTATTGTTTGTTTTAAGTCGGTTCAGCATTGTAATTCATGTGCTGAGAGCTCCTTCTGGCTACTGTGGCTGACCTCTCTGAATAAGAGCATACACCGTGCCAAGTGTAGTTTACTATGTACCTCATCTCTTCACATTCCTACATTGCCGACTGCAGGCTCTTTTGGTTCTTTGCCGACTGGTTCTTTTCGGTTCTTTGCCGACAGGTTCTTTTGGCTCTTTGTCGACAGGTTCTTTTGGTTCTTTGCTGAGCGGATTTCGATCACGAGTCTCAGATTTTTCAATCTCTCTCTCTTTCTTTCTCTCCTTTTCTCCTTGTCTTCATATTATACTATATGAGCAGTCTATATAGGCCTAGTAGGCCTATGTGCAACTGCGTATGCTGTAGATGAGCAACGAGCATACAGTACATAAATACATTGTAAGTAGTTGCATTGTACTTTCTTTTTTCCTTGCTCTACTTCACGGGAGGTTACTTCTCGCCATTGTTGCCCATGTCATCCATGTTTTATTATATTATTAAAATTCTAATAAGATCTTCTGATGACAAACCAATTCATTGCCCGGTATCATGTTCTCTCAGTTTCATTTCCAAAATATTGCAATGAGTTAAGTTCCCTCCGCCTTCGGACTTTCCACTGGAATCCGTCGATACCCGGTATAGCAAGCAACAGTGTCTAGAGAACCAGTGAACACCGCATCGCAGAACATTCACTGTCACAGAATCAGCTTCATGAATAAATAACAAATAACTGCTCCTTGCTTGTTACATGTTTAACGACACTGCCATATCAAAGATGAATAATGTCGCCCTCCTCCTTTATCCAATCTTGGGACTGGCACTGGCACTGGCAGAGAACACCAGTGGCGAAGTTCCAAGTAGCTGCTCCCATTCCTTCAGCCTTTTATAAATTATATCGTTGCACATGTAGTATTGTCCTTGACCGCCTCATCGAATACGGTTTCGGTTCATCACGTCAATTGCTTGCTCTCACTACGTTCGAAATTCACACATAAATCAAGTTACTATGCTTCGCTTACTGCGTTGAGTTGCGATGCACGCAAGTTTAGATTCAGGGCCGTTCCTGTTTACGTTATATGCCATTCGGTCGGTTCAATACTTAGTGGAATAGTGGTGGGTGTCTTAAGCAAGTAAGTAAGTAAGTAAGTGAGCTGCTACATGTAGGAAGTTTTGTAACGTCTTGAGTCTGTGTAACGACGAACTTGTCGTCAAAATTCTCTCAGATCTGTTGAGTTTGCAGATGAATCTAAGGTTCAACAGACACAGATCACCAGGTTAAGTTCGTTAGGTAAAGGCATGACTATAATTATAAGGTATATTCAAAACATGACTGTAAACAGTCTTCAGAAAAAGAAAAGACATAATTGATTGACGAAGCCAGTATGTTAAGTATGTTAAAAAGATATTTTGGGTCTACGTTCGTCTGTGTGCACATTGCACAATGCACATGTATTCATACATATATGTAGACCTACGTTGGCTGGTATATAGCGCATTGTTTAAAATGGAAAGTGAGAGGTAACGAGATCGAGCTTCGTATCGCAGACGTGCTTTAATGTAGGCTGATCTTAGCGCCGATTATTGCAGGCTGTCTGTTCTGTTGGTATTTTATGTTAATTCAGTTTACTGCATAACTTGTACATGAACAGCGCAGAGCGTTTGCAAGCGTTTCTTTAAAGAAAAATATTATTATTGTTATATTCTTTTCTGAGTAGGCTACCGCTGCTCTCTTGACATGGCCGAGGAAAGCAGCAACCTTTCGTCGGGATCTCAGGCAAAACCGAACTCAGCGACTCTATTACATCGTCGGCATTCTACAGTTATATTCGCAGTTGGACTGAATCGCTTAATAAAAACGGCATCTCCATAGCAACCAATGCCTCTCTTTTTACCCATCCATCATTCTATTCAGAATGCTCTGTCTAACGTCAGACGTCTAACTGTTATCGCAAAGACAGGGAATACATTGTACGAATGTACGTGCCTCTACTGTGGCGGATGGCGGCATCGGTGGATTTGATCTTGTATCGGTGGCACCCATCCTAAATTCGTGCAATTGGTTGAACCCTCGTCCACAGCAACAGGCGATGGGATGATGCATGGCATTGATGGCCTACATAATATTTCGTAGTCGCTACAAAGTCGCGTTTCACAGCTGCAGATGCAGGGATGCGAATGATTTCAATGCGTCAAAAGATGCTGAACACGTTTTTGCTATAGATCTAGATAAATAATTAATTAATTGATAGCTTTGCTGGTTACTGTTATTATATCTGTGCTTATGCTTACGTTGTTCTATGTCTGTAATTTGAAAGTGGGTATTTTTATAAAGCCGCTTGTAGAGTGTTCATTAGATGGAGTTGTCCCTGACCTGAAAAGACCACGATCAACTGAAATGGTCTTGAGCCGCGTGTGATAGAGAGAGGCAAAGATAGGAAGGATGTTCAAGTCGTAGATTACACGCGGAGTGAAGCCTGTTCCCAAGTCATGATGAGGGTCGACAGCAGAAAAGTGTCTGAACCTCTTCGCCTCCCCACCTCGAATGCAACTGGCTTATTGCATTGGTTGCAACGAACTGCTATAGATGTAAATTTTACATGTCTTCACGTCATCAATTTGTCCTGTCTTCGGTCACATGACTTTGACTGGCCAAAACAGTCAGTTTCTGACTGGCTTCTAAGATTTTATAAGCTGCTTAGTAAATGTAATCATACTAGCATGTGCTGTCGGACTCACCAACTTATTCTGGCCCTGTTTGTGCAAGAGTGATATCTCTTGTTGACATTAAGGCACCTATAATAAGCAGACAGACAGACAGACAGACAGACAGGAAGACAGACAAACAGACAGAGGCAGAAGACAATAGGGCTTTGGAATTGTGTTAAGTATCAGACGCTTGAAGATGTACCGCGTAATGAGAGCGTATTACTGCTTATCTGGAGTATATGAGTTCTCTTCTACCGCGGTATCTCGTGATTTGACCCTTGAGCCTTCAGCGTTCCATCCATTTTCCCAATATGTCTGCATCTCCTTCTCTCTCCGATTCACTCTCCCCTTGTCTTTCCGTCTTTCTATCAGTGGATGCATGTTGTGTATTTCATAAACGCCATCTGTAAATAACTTCTGGTTTTGGCCTAGATGATTATGTCGATGAATTCGTCTGACCTCATCGAGTCTATTATAGAAGGTATTTCGAGTATATTATATTCTGTGGCATTCTTCTTCGCTTCCACATTATACTCCTTACCACCCACACCCCACCTTCGTCCTCCATCTCTTTTTCTTCTTTCTTTGTTCTTTTGCTATTCCTCATCGTTCATATCCATATTTTCTTCTTTTCTATTCTTTTCTATTCCTTTTCTATTCTTTTTCTATTCTTTTTCTATTCCTTTTCTATTCCTTTCTATTCCTTTTCTATTCCTTTTCTATTCCTTTTCTATTTCTTTTCTATTTCTTTTCTATTTCTTTCTATTCCTTTTCTATTCCTTTTCTATTACTTTTCTATTCCTTTTCTATTCCTTTTCTATTTCTTTTCTATTCCTTTTCTATTCTTCTTCCATGGACCATGATGCTTCCTCGTATTCAAATGAAAAGAATAGCTCATCATATAATTATGCGTGTAGCGTAGAATGGCGTAGGTATAGTTTCAGTTAGATCAGCAGCCATAATACACCATAAATATCATACTGCATAATACACCATACTGCATAATACCCCATACTGCATAATACCCCATACTGCATAATACACCATACTGCATAATACCCCATACTGCATAATACACCATACTGCATAATACCCCATACTGCATAATACCCCATACTGCATAATACCCCATACTGCATAATACACCATACTGCATAATACCCCATACTGCATAATACCCCATACTGCATAATACCCCATACTGCATAATACACCATACTGCATAATACCCCATACTGCATAATACCCCATACTGCATAATACACCATACTGCATAATACCCCATACTGCATAATACACCATACTGCATAATACACCATACTGCATAATACCCCATACTGCATAATACACCATACTGCATAATACCCCATACTGCATAATACACCATACTGCATAATACCCCATACTGCATAATACATCATATTGCATAATACACCATACTGCATAATACCCCATACTGCATAATACACCATACTGCATAATACACCATGCTGCATAACACACCATACTGCATAATACCCCATACTGCATAATACACCATACTGCATAATACCCCATACTGCATAATACACCATACTGCATAATACACCATACTGCATAATACCCCATACTGCATAATACACCATACTGCATAATACCCCATACTGCATAATACACCATACTGCATAATACCCCATACTGCATAATACATCATATTGCATAATACACCATACTGCATAATACACCATACTGCATAATACACCATACTGCATAATACACCATACTGCATAATACACCATACTTCTTAATACACTATGATGCATAACACACCATACTGCATCGGTTCCGCTGTTGACTTGTGCTCCGTGACGTTGACGACAAACGCATAAGTCGCTCAGATATCTTACTATTGATTCATAATAAAAAATGTCGATGCTGATCAGAGATGTTGCTGCGGGACTTTGCGGTCAATAAATATGGCTTACGCAGTTCCGGTTATGAACCTATAATAAGCCATTGCAGTTGATCTTCCACCACAAGCCATGCACGCACATGATATAAATCCATCAATATTCGTTTAATACGATAAATCCCGTTGCAATGGACGCGACTGGATACAAGTAGCACAAAATTAATTAGCTGTGTTGCCGAGTTAGAGTTTGTTATTGGAATATTTGTAATAGAAGTTGATTACATCTGTACGTCTTTGAATAAGAATCATGGGATGTAGTTGGACTTATTCTTGGTGGGAGGGTGAAACAGTGCAATCTCGATCATATCTGGTTTGTCAGATGGAGAAGATGGGTATGGGAACTTAAGGTGTAGGGTGAATGACGGCTATATTCATGTAGCCTACTGGTTGGTACATGTGATGTTGGGGGATGACCTGTTTAACACATAATGTGTCAGGATAGGCGCAACAACAACTTGGAGGGGCGAGCAGTCGCAGACACCAGGAGGGGAGAGCGTCATAGGCCCTCGGCAGTGGTGTGGAGCGGTTTCAGCAGATTGAAAGCATTGATATCACTGAGCAGAGACAGAAAGAAAGAGAGAGAGAGAGAGTGAGAGAGAGTGTGAGAAAGTGTGTGAGAGAGAGGCAGAGAGACAGAGAGAGACAGAGAGACAGACAGACAGAGAGAGATACAGAGACAGATAGAAAGAGATACAGAGACAGAGAGACACAGAGAGACACAGAGAGACAGAGAGAGACAGAGAGAGACAGATAGAGAGACAGAGAGAGAGGCAGACAGACAGACATACAGCAAGAAAGAAAGAGGGAGAAAGAGAGGGACAGGGAGACACACAGAGAAGGACCGACGGACTCAGCAATCTGTCGGAGAGGTTGGCTGCTGCTGCTGCTGTATTCATCGTCGGTGGAGGTTTTAGCATAAAATGCTGGTTGATTTTTTCTGCTGTTATCAGACAAGTCTGGGTGTGCTTGGTATATATCCGTCTTTTTGTTGGTTGATTTACTGTCTGTCCGTGCCATTTCGTGGGCTGAGGTTTTCCGGGTCGGTTCGATTAACCAGTGAGATAGCTTCACCGAACCTCGAATACAACCTCGCAACTTCTCATCAATTTGTTCCTTCTACGGAACATGAACTTAATACCTGGCGTAACATATATAGTCAGGATCATGATGGTTATGACCGTATGGCTCGTAGGGATATGATTATAATATTGCTAGTCACAGTGTCACTTGTTGATATACGTACGTAGGAGGCGTCCCACGGATCAAGTATGGACCGAGTGTGATCACAGATCTTCGGCTGACCAGACGGATGCATACACCTGTAGGTCATAGAAGTCTTTCATCTCAGCGGCCTCTCTTCCTTACATGGAGTAGCATATATACCTGAGAAACACATGTATTCACGCTGTCAAGCGTCCCGTCCAATTTAAACTAAAACTCCATTGGCACACAAAGGTGCGACTGTAACCTACGTTATTATTTTCGATAACGTATGTACATACGCGTGCATTATTTTTTTGCCGTACGTTGGCGCACATTCTTCTTCTTTAGGTCTGCTGCCTCTCGGCAGGTCCAGGTGCCCAACTACGCCACTCTTCTCGGTGTTGTGCCTTTTCTTTAAGTTTTCTATATCCATCCTCCATCATCCAGTCCAAGAACTTTTCCCTCGGTCTTCCTCTTCCCCTCTTCCCCTCCATTTTCCATCCACTATGTCTCTTTGCAAGGAGTTGCCTCTTAGTATATGTCCCATCCAGTTCTTCTGCCTTGTTCTAATTGTATTCATCAAGGATCTTTCCTCTTCCACCTTCTTCAATACTTCTTCGTTTGATTTATGCTCTGTCCAGTTGACCCTTTCCATCCTTCTCCATATTCACATCTCGAACGCTTCTATTCGTTTGACATCCTCCCTTCTCATCCTCCAGGTCTCTGCTCCGTACAGTGTGACGCTACAGATCAGTGCCTTGACCATTCTTTTCTTGATGCCTCGATTCAATCCTCCTTTCAATAGCTCCTTCCTTTTCGTGGCGTACATTAACATGAATTTATGCACTCGTAATAGTCTCGTATGTATCACTCGTCTGTCCAGTATCGGACTTCATATCAGTGCACAGGAATAGGCCTAACTGTCACTGACAGCTCAAATTCCCTCATAATTTAATTGAGCAGCTGGCTAGTGATAATCCACATAATTTATCTAGTTTAATTGCTGTGAATTAGAGCTTGTCTTACTTATTGAAATCAATAAACAAGTTGAATTGAATTGAATTAAATAGCCTGTTATAGTTCTCTGTAACCGACCCAGAGCGCGTCCTTTTGCCAGCAGGTGAATGAATGCTGGCGCTCATAATAATTAGTAGCCTACTTTAGGTAAACGTTGATGAGTCATATTATTTGCTGGAACTTTGAGGCGGATGGTGTTGGATGGTTGGGTTTTTCATGACCTTCTTCTTCTGCGTCTGTTTTGTTCTGGATAAGCGATGAATCATTCGCAAACATGTTATTTCACTCTATACAACAAAATAATGTTATATCAGCGTCGATGAAATCGAAACTACCATGTTTCACTCTCGTCTCTCATCCTCAGTTGGCCTGTCTCTTGTTGGTCTGTCTTTTGCAAATGTTTAGCTGTCTTGTCTTGTCTGTCTGACTGTTTGCCTGTCTGACTGTTTGTGTCTCTGTCTCACCGTTTATCTGCCTGTCTGTCTGCCTGTTTGTCTGTCTGTCAGCCTGTTTGTCTGTCTGTCACCTGGTTGTCTGTCTGTCTGCCTGTTTGTCTGTCTGTCTGAGTGTTTGTCTGTCTGACTGTTTGTCTGTCTGACTGTTTGTGTCTCTGTCTCACTGTTTATCTGCTTGTCTGTCTGCCTGATTGTCTGTCTGCCTGTTTGTCTGTCTGTCTGACTGCTAGTCTTTCTGTCTGACTGTTTCACTGTCTGGCTGTCTACGTCTCACTGTTTCTCTGCCTGCCTGTCTGCCTGTTTGCATGTCTGCCTATTTGTCTGTCTGCCTGTTTGTCTGTCTGCCTGTTTGTCTGTCTATCTGATTGCTAGTCTCTCTCTCTCTCTGTCTGGTTGTCTGTCTGACTGTCTGTGTCTCTGTCTCACTGTTTCTCTGCCTGTCTGTCTGCCTGTTTGTCTGTCTGCCTGTTTGTCTGTCTGCCTGTTTGTCTGTCTGTTTGACTGCCAGTCTCTCTGTCTGACTGTTTGTCTGACTGTCTGATTGTCTGCATGTCGGATTTAGACAGTTTGTTTTCAATTTCAGGACAAAAGGGATTTCATTCTCCAAGAGTTCTACAGCACTGAAAAGCAATACGTCGTAGCTCTCCAGATGCTAGTAGAGGTAAATTAGAAAACGAACTAACAGACAAATATAGGCCTATTAATACACACGTAAATAGGCCTATATCGGGTACTACATACGATTTTAATTCTTCTGAATTCAGTTAGGACCCTGTTGCTAAGCCAACGTTTAACCTTACTGTCTAATCCATACATTGGACACGACACAGTGATGAACGAAAAAAAGCAATTTGGTTTCTCACAAGTCAAATGGTCTGACAAGTAGACGTCAGTTTGATGATAGGCGGATTGTGAAGCTGCACAGTGGTAGATTTCAAGGTGGTATACGTTGACAGATTTTAAGGTGGTATACAGTGGTAGATTTCAAGGTGGTATACGGTGGTAGATTTCAAGGTGACACGATGACATTTATCATCCTCAAGAGCGAGATTATTTGGGTTGAAGAGGTCAACAGCGCACAACAATCCAGCGACCGTATCTCGCTTGGAACATTTGTTCGCCTTACGCCGACTGCGCTAGAATTGCCAGAATGTCAATTTTGATGCATAGCGTGGCTGGTCAAAAACAGCCAGAAGAAAATGTCTATTATATATTTTATATAAGCACTAGCTGAGGTATCCGGTGTTGCCCGGGAATTTTAGGATTCGCCCCCGTTCCCGGCCAATACCCTACTTCCCCACCCTCACTTCACCCCATCCCCACTCCTACTCCCACCCCACATTTTTCTCCCATTCCAGTCGCCGACCGACCCTCCTTAACCCGCCGGCCCACCTTGCCTCGACGTGTATGGTAGACGGCATCTAACCGCTACATCACCTTTGAAATTTTGGTTTCCCGGCCAATTCCTCCCCAACAATGCCCTGCTCCGATCCGGCACCTGCGGTGCTAGGGGTGTGTGTGTGTGTGTGTCGTGTGTGTGTGTGTGTGTGTGTGTTGGAGTACCCAGCGTTGACCGGAAAATTTAGAATTCGCCCCGCTCCCGGCCAATTCCTTACTTCCCCACCCTCACTTCACTTCATCGCATATCCTCGCTCCTACTCCCCACCTCCACTAATTTTCCCCATTCCACTCAGCCACCGAACCCCTAACATTTTTACATGTAACCGGGTGCGGTGTGCCACCAAGAATTGACTGATTTTAGCTTAGACGAATATACACACATATTTGTGTTATATGTTAAACATATGTGTGTGCTTTTTGACTACGCTTTTGCCTTATTGATTTCATTTCCATATTAAGCAGACTTTGAAGAACTTTTAAACGGAACGTGTGTTTTTTGCAATCTGTTTCGTCTGAAGAAATACATGATTCCAATGAAGACGCAGAATGTCGTCGATAGCAGCATCGTCGACGAGATATTCTACAAGATAAACGAAATCTACATGCACCACGCAACCTTCATCACCTTCCTTGACAGAGCGCTCAAGGATTGGGACAGCCAGTCGACCATCGGCGATATCATCTACAAAAATGTACGACCTAATCATCACAGCATCAATGCATCATCAATCAGTCAATTAATCACTCAATCAATCAATTAATCAATCAATTAATCAGTCAATCAATCGGTCAATCAATCAATCAGTATAGACTTCATTGTACTGCATTGGATGATTGGAGTAAAGACTTATGCATTCTCAATGCATGTAGTGGGTACGGTAAGGCACGATATGACTGTGACGTAAGACATCGAGAAGAAATATCGTTGCTTGGACCTTGGTCTAATCTTTGACCTCGTGTGTGTCTCCCTTGAGTCTAATGCTTTCTAGCCTTTACATTGACTTTTTGGCCTCAATGTCTGTGATGAAAAGGAGGAGGAGGACGAGGAGGAGCAGGAGAACGAGGAGGACGAGGAGGACAAGGACGAAGAGGAGGACGAGGAGGAGGAGGACGAAGAGGAGGAGGAAGAGGACGAGGAAGAAGAGAGTAACCTGGAAGAGGGAAGAACAAATAAATACAGAGCGGAGACAAAGGTGATGGGGAAAAGGAGATCCGCAAGTGTGACAGATGAGGGCAGCTGTGATAGGATCGTAGACTATTTGTAGACTAATTGCAAATTTATTTAGCGCCATTTTAGATATGGAATCATCCGATTTACTCCGACCATATAAACGATTAAAAAAATTACCATTACACAGAATGGTCATCAAACGCATGCGCAAGAGATGAAAGGAGAGAGGATGGGACCTTGTGAGCTGTCTCAATCTCTGTGTTTTCATAATGACCTGCTTGTTATAATTGTAATTTTCCACGATGATGATGGGGCGACCACAGCAAAACTTCTATGCATGCAGAACCGACCCAGTGGAGCAACGAAAAAGGGTCTTGTTTGGCAGTGTGGAGATATCTGCGACCAAGTAGTGAAGATACCGAGACACGAAGCTCGATGAGATAAGACGAAGCTGCAGGAGCAAAGTCTGCTCTAGACAGTAATATGCATGAGCATCTAGAGCTTAGCACTTGGAGCAGCTTGGCTGTGTTATGGCGCCATAGAAATTGTCGTCATCACATTACCTTAAAGTCGATAGGCCCTATTCTTTTTGCTATGCTGGTAAACTTTTGTGTCCGCTGTAGGTATGTATACATATTTTTATTTATTTTTTGCTGAGAAGGTCATAATTTCTCACAGACTAAATGCTGTTAAATGTGTGTTGATCACCTGCACCACACACAGGTCATGCTGTGAGGCCATGCTGTGGCTTCTGCATGCGCGCAGCACAGTTACGTAGGTACATGTAGGTATAAATGATAGAGGCTGCAGAATGTTGCTACAGTAGGCAATAACTGTGCCACGGAATCTGTTTACGGACTATAAGGAAGGAGGAGGAAGAGGAGGAGGAGGAAGAGGAGGAGGAGGAGGAAGAAGAGGAAGAGGAAGAGGAGGAGGAGGAGGAGGAGTAGGAGGAGGCGGAGTAGGAGGAGGCTGCTGTTTGCAGCGTTGGCCTTCGCTTGATGGAGAACTTGGCTGGCTGAAGTTGATCGGCTGAAATGCTTTGGGCTAAAAGCAATCGCATGTTGGCCCCGAAAGACAATTAGGACAGCTGGCCCTGCCTGCATCTGGCTCTCGCTTACTCGCAAGCACAAGACGCGCGCGCACACACACACACACACACACACACACACACACACACACACACACACACACACACACACACACACACACACACACACACACAAATGCTTTCTCGAATGAAGTTCAGACACACACCGTACATTGTACATACAACCATATGCTGACTAACAACAACGATCCCAAACTGTACTGGCTGTCTCACTGTCTCAGTCTGTCTTCTTCTTAGTCTTTATCGCAGTGCACACAGATGCCTACGTTTGTTTCAATCTGCCTGTATGTACTTCTGTCTGTCTGGCTGTGTCTGTCTGTCTTTCTGTCGCTCTCTAGAAAGCGTCTCTGCAACTGGTCTGTGTCTGTCTCTCTCTCTTTCTCTGTCTATTTGTCTCCCTTTCTGTGTTTACATGTCTGCATTTCAGTCTTTGTCTCACGCGCTGATTGTTTGTCAGTCTGTAAGCTATTGCTTAAATTAATTATATTCCTCTGCCTATAGTTCTTAACTGCCTGATTCTTTGTCTTTGGTTTAATCCATCCATGCAACAGCAGAAGAGCATCAGCCAATAAACCTAATAATTCACTCACCATAATTCATCCGTCATCCAACCATCCTTCGACCCATCCCACCGCCTTCAATCTCGATCGTCTCTCATTGCTGTTCACCTTCATCCTCTTCCGCTTCCTCTTCCTCAACTGCCTTTTCCCTCTCCCACCCCTCCCTCATTTGTTTATCTTGTACAGCAGCGCTTCAAGGTCGTCCTTCCATTAATTGTTCATTCGCTGGCTGTTCTAGTAACGCAGCAGATTAACCATAATATAGCACATGCATTGCCTTTCATTCCATCATATAGCACATGCATTGCCTTTCATTCCATCATATAGCACATGCATCGTCTTTCATTTTATCCTCTATTCTCGATCGGTCTCTCATCTATCTTATACGTTTCTGTGTATTTGACCTCAATTTGATTTCATATTATTAAGTCATCATCATTCTTCCTCTGTTTCTGTCATCCTTATTTGCTTCTCTTTTCCTGTTATCTCGCGTCTTTGTGGTGTGCCTAACTCGTTGCTTTTGGCAGACGGTTGTGATGAAGATGATGATATTTACTACTAATACTACTGCAACATATAGCCTACTATGGTAATAACGCTGATGATATTGGACTTAGCGGTAGCTGCTCTGGTAGTCAAGCGGTTGTTAGGATGGTCATGCCGATGATGGTGATTGTAATTATACCGATGATGATGATGATGATGATGATGATGATGATGACGATGATGATGATGATGATGATGATGATGATGATGATGATGATGATGATGATGATGATGATAATGACGATGATGATGACGGTGGTGGTGATGGTGATGGTGATGGTAATGGTGATGGTGATGGTGGTGATGATGATGATGATGATGATGATGATGATGATGATGACGATGATGATGGCAAGCACCGATCCAAGGAGTTACTCTTGAGAAGCGTAGAAAGTATGTTGCCATTGTTGCTTCTTCTATTGGCGATGACATCATAGTACCATGCTTTGACCTTGCAAATAAACCTTTGTCCTAACTAGCTTTTTTACAGCGAGAACAACTTTTATTCTTGAGTGCGCCATTAAGCAGTAGGCTAATTCCACACTGTCTATACATTCTACAGACGCAGCACACCCACATTCGTACGCACGCATTCACAAAAACACAGCAGTTCAAACTACCTTCAGAACTAAAACAGCAAATGGCTTTTACGTTGTCTTCGCCATTGTATTGTATTGTATTGTACGCATAAATTTTTATAGCATCTATCGCAGTGTATATATATATATATATATATATATATATATACACGCTAATCAAAGGTACAATCAACGCAAGAGATCAAGTCAGTAAAACTTGATGCTTAGCCTACTAACTGCCAGATTACATTAATTAAAATGTACTTATATAATTTTATTATGTACACCACGTGACCACCCCATAATGTATATATATAATATATATAATATATAAAAATATATATATATAGCGATCACAAGTAAAGTTGTCCATGTCGAAGTTCAGAATAAATATTACATCGATCTCAGTCGTGGCCCTCTGCTTCAGACTGCATCTAGTGCGTTGCACCTATATTTCAATAAAAGGTTATCTGATGACCCACGGGTGCAACTACGCGCGTTGCCTACCTGTAAAATCAATTTTCCTCAGGTACTTCCTAGCTGCTTTTCCTTCTTCACGAATGAATGAATGAATGAATGAATAATATTATATCGACTGACATTTTTGAAATGTTCTTCACCAACGCATTGGAGTTGTTTTGAAATCTTAGTTTAGTTATGATATACGTTTTTTTCCTTTGCGTTTCGATTGATTTGTTCTGCTTCTGCTATGCTTTGCTGTCCATCGTTCCAGTTCTCCAAGCAGACTGTGATAGACAGCTACATTTCCTTCATAGAACACTTCCCGAGGTCGGAGAAGGTTCTAGACGAAGTCGCATCAAAATCGTCATTCCAAAAGTTAATCGAAGTAAGCCATCAACATTGAAGTAGCCTATACACGGTAACGTAAAGGTAAACATCAGTGGATACGGTAACGTAAAGGTAAACATCGGAGGAGTAATGTGGATAATAGTAAGGGAAAGGTAACAAAAGCAGGAACAGACCAGAGTAGGTAATTGACCCCACCTCTTAACAAAAATATGGCTATGGAAATTAGCTTAAAATGCGAGACAAAGTTTAGTATATAGCCTACATGTAGGCCTATAGAGTTAGACAGGTTTGAAAAGCGAAATAAGCTGACAGCGTTAATTGTCATTCATATTAGCCACTATTGTCTCACGTGAATATCAAATCGTATCGCATTCATAGATTTATACAACGTCCATCGTAGACGGTGGCTATTCAGACGAACTATCAGCACGGAAACTGCGGGGAAAAGAGACACCCATAAAGATGTAGAGACTGCCTGCATGGTTTAGGAAACACAAGTCATTCATTTATCTCTTAGTGAAGCACGAAGGTAATTCCAAATGGAGGAGGGACCAACTAATTCAAATGCCCAATGTTGAGCGAAAGCAATCCTAGTCATGGGAACAAAAAGATCAAGATGATCGTTATGACGCAATGAGCGAAATTAATGTGCGGATAACGATTGATGTGGAGAAAGACGGTGTTTTGGGAGTCCCATAGTCTATAGGAATTGAGTTACAGTATAAGTCTCAGCGGTAACAGGCTATGGACCATAGCCTGTCACCGCTAAGACTTATACTGTCTATGGTGGTATAGACGGCAGAGAGAGACCAGTCGTCTGATGGCTTTGAGCCACCTCAGTTGAAAGAAGCTGGAGCAGGTCCATTTAGATACGTAGACCGTGAACGCGAGGGAGGAGCAGAGTGAGAATTGCCGGGGGGTTGGGAGGTTTCAACCCCCCAGTCATTATTAGAGCCCCATAGTAAAATCTGCTTTTGACACCCAAATTTCAAGTGGACAATGGTCCAACCCCCCAGTTATTTTTCCACAATTCTTACACTGGGGAGGAGAGTCAAGTATGTGACGCACGTGTTACGGGCACTTGAAGAATTAATATGCACATCTAAGGTAATAAACATCAGGCGTCAGTACACGTACATGTTCGCATTTATATTTTGTTTTGTATGTGCACTTGTTATTGCGACCCTTAAAGCTCTATAAACTCAGCGGCGCTCCCGATTACAGCGCGGACACTGCATCGTATAGTTTCATGCCGAAGCGTTGAGCTGAGCAATAATTGCGAGTGAAGGACTTACCCAAGGTCCCTACGCGGCGATTTGAGGTAGATTCGAACCTGCAACCCTCCGGCTGCAAGGTAATGAACATACCCACTACACCACCGCGCCCCACAATATAATAATAAAATATTATATAAACGTTTGATTGAACGAGATGTCGTTTGTGTTGTCTTTTACAGCAGTGTGAAAAAGAAACGCGGACCAAACTTCCTCTGAAGGCTCAGATAGTCAAGCCTGCTCAACGCATTCCCAGATACGAACTGCTAATTAAGGTAAAAAACCTCTTCTTAATTAAAATGCATGTAGAGCTACACTAGAGTGCGGTCAAGAA
This sequence comes from Lumbricus terrestris, assembly GCA_949752735.1. Taxonomy (NCBI): domain Eukaryota; kingdom Metazoa; phylum Annelida; class Clitellata; order Crassiclitellata; family Lumbricidae; genus Lumbricus; species Lumbricus terrestris. The sequence continues at coordinate 26,504,158 of OX457038.1, forward strand.
TATTGAATACTTGATCATTTGCAGGCGCCTCTGTTAGGGTGAACCGTTCAGAAGCACTCCCAGTGTGCAAGACTCAATGAGGACAAGGAGGTCTTGAGAAAAGCAAAGGAAGAAGAAAGATTTTCAGGAAGAATCATTTAAGAATGAAGCACATGATGATGGTGACTTGGCCATGGAATCTTATAGTTCTAGTACGAGAAATCAAGAGGTCTTTTGGAGGAACGAAGTGTTCGGTGAGAGGAAGCTGAGTGGGAACGAAGCATTACTGGTTATAACAAAGAATATTCCTACCTATACTTACAGACATTTGGCATTTGACATTTGGCTCTGCTCGCCGCAAGCACTGGACTGCAGCTGGACTAAAACTTCTGCATAAGGTCAAACAAACAAACTATATATTAAAAATCTCAATGGATCCTTCAAAGTTAAAACTGCATTTCTTCTGTTATGTTAGACTTCTCACTAAAGTATCACATACCTACTTCTAGATCTAGTTGCATGTTGCACATAATAATTATTATGTTGTATGTTGCATATAATAGTATGCTGTATGTTGCATATACATGTATTATGTTGTATGTTGCATATAATATTACGTTGTATGTTGCATATAATATTACGTTGTATGTTGCATATAATATTACGTTGTATGTTGCATATAATAGTATGCTGTATGTTGCATATACATGTATTATGTTGTATGTTGCATATAATATTACGTTGTATGTTGCATATAATAGTATGTTGTATGTTGCATATGTTATGTTGTGTTGTCAGAGACTGCTGGACAACACACCGACGAGTCATCCGGACTTTGCTCTTCTGCATCAGGCTGAGCGAGCGATACACGAGCTCGCGCTTCGAATCAACAGCGCCAAGGAGAGCAAACGCGAAGAGGATCTGCAGGAAACACTCAAGAAACTAGAACTACTACTCATCACAGACGTACGTCCGGTCGACATTACAGGTCTACGACAACCTCAGCACACACGCACATACGCATACACACGCGCGCACACACACACACGCACACGCACACCCACACGCACACGCACGCACACACACACGCACACCCACACACGCACGCACACGTCTGCCTCCTGTTCCTCGAACTCAATATTTTCCTCTGTCCTGACTCTTCCTGTTTTCGTACCGATTCCATTCTCCTCCTCCTCCTTTTCCTCCTCCCTCTCCTCTCCTCCTCCTCTTCCTCCTACTCCTCCTCCTTCTCCTCCTTTTCCTCCTACCCCTTCTTCTTCTCCTCCTCTTCCTCCTTGCCCTTCTTCTCGTCCTCCTCCTCCTCCTCCTCTTTCTCTTTCTCTTTCTCCTCCTCCTCCTCTTCACCCTCCTCCTCATTCTCCTATTCTTTGTCTTCTCTGCTCCCTCGTGTTATTCTTCTTTGTCCCATTCTCTTTCTCCGCTTTCTAATCGTCGTAAATAGTCTTCCACTTACACTTAGATTTATAAACGAAGTACATCCAGAACAACAATAATTGTCTAGCAGAGATTCTGTAGATAACTTTTTTGTGACTCATCGTGTATCTTGGTGCGAATATTGATCATGAAGAGACCTCAAAATTCGGTGGCTAACTGGTGAATGTATTATGTTGGGGTCATGCACGGATTTCATAAGCATAACGTTGAGTCAATTTGTTCAAAATGTACATGCAACAATTGCAACATGGTCCAATGGACATTTTGAAATTGAAGCCATGCTATTTGTGATGTGCGTTTGGTTCAACTCAATACTAGATCACGACGGTTCATCATGGAATGCTAAAAAATGGTGAAGGGATACTGCCACGCTAATAGACAATTTCTTCACTAACTCTCTTAGTTCTGTTATTCACTCTGCTATAATAACTTCAGAAATATCTGATCACCTGCCTATAATAACCTGGACTAACAATGTTTCTCACACATTGCATAACATAGGTAAGACTGAAATGAAGAGAAATTTCACTGATGAAACCTCTGCTACTTTTAGAAATAACTTATCTAACATTGATTGGAATCCAGTTTTGCATTTGTGTAATGAAAATGAACCGGACATGGCATATAATCTGTTTTTGAAAATGGTCAGGATAAGCTATGATGAAGCCTTTCCTCTTAAGCCCATTAAAATCTCAAAAAGCAATACCTTTCACCAACCATGGATGACACGAGGCCTATTAAAATCTACCAAAAAAAAGGAAGCACTATACATTAAATATATAAAAAATCCTACCATTGAAAATAAAAACAAATTTACTACCTACCGTAACAAATATAAATTAATTCGTACAAATATAGAACGTTCTTACTATTCAAGTGAATTCATAAAACATAGTAAGGACATTAAAAAAACTTGGCAGGTTATTAGAACAGTAATTAAGTCAGCTAAGAAGGACACACTTATTAATGAAATTAACCTGGATGGAAATTTAACGAATGACCCTTTAGTAATGGCTGAAAAATTCAACTCATATTTTACAGGCTTAGCAAAATCTTTATCATCCAAAATCCCCCCATCTGAGAAATGCTTTCAAGACTATCTCCATCCATCCTCCTCTAATTCCTTTGCCCTACTTTCAACTACCTCCCAGGAAATATTAGCAATTAATAACTCTCTTAAATCGACTCGCAGTTCTGGCACTGATGATTTGAATCCTATGATATTATCACCGGTTATGGAACTTCTTGCCAATCCGCTGGCTGAAGTGATTAACTGTTCACTAAAAATGGTATTGTTCCATCAGAAATCAAGCTTGCCAAAGTTCTCCCCATTCACAAACAAGGTGCCAAGAATGAAATTAATAATTACAGACCCATTTCTATACTACCTTTTTTCTCCAAATTATTTGAAAGAGTAATGTATGACAGATTACTTTCATACATAAAGCATAAGGATATATTATATCCGTTTCAGCATGGCTTTCAGCCGGGTCACTCTACCTCCATGTCACTGATTGATATACAGGACAAAATTACCAAGGCCATGGACAATAATGAATATTCAATTGGTATCTTCCTTGACCTTGCAAAGGCATTTGATACTGTGGACCACAAAATACTTTTGTATAAACTGGAACACTATGGTATTAGAGATAATGCACTTCGATGGCTTAGTAGTTATTTGGGCAATCGTCTACAGCAGGTGCTTTGTAATGGAAAATTGTCTAACTTTCAAACTATAGAATTTGGAGTACCTCAAGGCTCTATCCTTGGTCCTCTCCTGTTTTTAATCTATATCAATGACCTCCCAAATTCATCATCCATCTTGCACTATATTCTATTTGCAGATGATTCTAATGTATTTTTATCGCATGCCTCCTATGATCAGTTTCTTCAACTAGTCAATAATGAATTAATATCAGCTAGTGACTGGTTCAAGGCAAATAAACTTTCATTAAACCTATCTAAAACTAATTATATCATATTTCGCTCAAATAAAAAACCAATACCTATAACAAATAATGAGCTGCTTATTGACAACAAAGTTATTCCTCAAGTTTGCACGACAAAATTCCTTGGCGTTCATATTGATCAGCACCTAAAATGGAAAGTCCATATAGACGAAATAAGTAAAAAAAATTCAAAAAGCATAGGCATTATTAAGAGAGTCTCTTACTTGCTTCCCTCTCATGTGCTTATCAATCTATATTTCACCCTAGTCTATCCATACCTTAGTTACTCTAATTTAATTTGGACTTCTACCTATGATACCCATCTCCATGTTTTAAGGACCTTGCAAAAAAAAGCCATACGAGTTATCACTAAATCCACTGTTAACTGTCATACTGGTCCCCTATTTGCTGAGCATAAACTCCTAAATATTAAACAGATTAGATTTGAACAGACATCTCAATTTATGTATCAATACATCAATAACCTCCTCCCTTCTTCCTTTGCTTCCTACTTCTCTCCTGCATTGCATCCTGGACTCACTAGAGGTAATAGAGACTTCAGTATTATTTTTGCTAAAACAAATGTTCGGAAATTTTCCATTAAATTCCAAGGCCCTGTCATATGGAATAAAATTCCGATTCACATTCGTAAGGCTACTAACTTAACTCACTTTAAACACCTGTTACGTGTGTATACATTATGTAATGTTTTGTGTTAATAGCATGAGGGGTTACTCATGCTGATGCTGATTTATTTGATTGTTTGATTGCTTTGCTTTTATTTTGTTCTTTCTCTGAATTTTTTCCTGTAGTGTTTACTACATTAGTTTTTCGATAATTTTTTTTCTTTCCCTAGTTAAGTAATATCTCTCTAATATCTCCAATACTCCCTTCAGCTTTCACTTTCTCACTTCACTTTGTTAATTAGGCCCCTGCTTAGCGGGATTTGTCCCTTTTGGTGTGCCTATTTGCTCCCTCACTCTTATAACACCTATTCACTTTGAGTATTTTCTTATTGCGAATTATGTTTATACTTTGTTAAACATACATGTACAATTGAATTGTTGGGAACAATAAAAATATGTCTATGTCTATGTCTATCTATGTCTATACTACTTTTACTACCACTGCTACTGCTACTACAAACCGTTCTTATTCTCTCATCTGGCGTGCCCTCCAAACGTATATGCAGCCAATTTCAGAGAAGCAGGAGGCATGTTAAGCCCTAATCGTCCTTTGGACCGAAAGTTTGTACATACATAATATTGTAAAAGGAGGGAACATGCATAGAGAAAGAGATCATGCAGGGCACAATTTCTGGAGGTAGAGGAAGAGGAAGGCCAAGAAGGAATTAGCTGGACAACATAAAGACATGGACGGGCCTGCAAATGGGAGAAATGCTACGAATGACGGAGGACAGGAATCGTTGGAGGAACAGCGTGCATGATGCGGCCGAGCCTCGTACCGAGGATGGCTAGGAACGGAACGGAATATTATTGTGCTGCAAACTTTCTATATATTGCGTGTAAATGTGAATAATTGGATGTCGTTGTTTCAGTTGGCTTCTCCGGATCGTCTGTACTTGCGGCATGACATGGTCGTCATTCCGAGTCGCAAGGATCAATGCTGCGTCTGGCTATTCTCAGATCTTCTCATCATCAGCTCCGTTAAAAGGAAGAGCACGTCCGCCAACCGCAGGACCAGTCTCCTCTTGTGAGAACTATTACTATCACATAATTATATAAAACCCGAAACAACAGCAGCAGCAGCAACAACAACTTCAACATCTTCGTTCACTTGTGATCAGTATCTTCAGCATCATGTAGAAGTCAACATCGTTGTTTCTTGGTGCTTCCTGGCTTAATAAACCTGGTTCTGATTTTCGCTTTTCCTTTGCCTCAGTTAGACGCATATGAAATAATTCGTGACCTGATTCCCTTACTTTTCTTCCACAGTATACTGTTAAGGAGGGCTAATCGTGATTAATTCCTTGTTAATCCATACTGATCCTTATTAATTCCTTGTTAATCAATGACTAATCTATAACGAATCTTGATAAATTGCCTATGTGACAAGTGAATGACGATAGATTGTCACTCACTCTTTTTCCGTCTTCCTCTCTTAACGCAGATCTCTTGCATACCTGATTCACTCTTCTCATATTTTCATTCATCATTCAGTCGATCATCGACTGATGTCCTTCTTGCAGTGTGGTGCTATTGAAGCTTTTCTATTAAGTATGTATGTTATGTTTTGTTTTGATGGCTATAGGCAATCTCCGAACGGTCATGACTTCGTCGAGAACACGAAACACAAACTCTGGCTCAAAGTTCCTCTCGACGCCGTTGATATCGTACAAGGTAAACGACGTATAATCTTATCTTATAACTGATCTTACCTAAGTGATGACTGTCATAACGTTATAGATATATTATCAAGGTTGTGCTGGTGAATTTGGAGGTGAGTACACGCTGGCCCAAAAATCGACTTTTCCTTTTTTTGTCATCACCTTTTTTCTTCTTGCTTTTACCCATTGCATTTCATTTCTCACACTTCAACGCACCCTCCTACCTTCAGTCATTACTTACTCCTTACACTCCTCGTTGCTTGCGATCATCAGGTACATGTCTTTTAGATGAACCCGATGCAAAACAGTTATGGGCTTGCGTGCATTCCATGCCTCTGCACCCAGGGAATGGAATCGGCTTCCGCTCTCTCTTCGAAGCTCAGTTTCACTTCCTTCAAAAAGCGGCTAAAAACTCACTAATTCTCCTTGACTTTCAAGCAATGGATCTCTAATTGCATCTTCCTCTGGCGACTGACTATCCGCGTCTCAGATTCACATTTCGGTGTGACCTTGCAATATAAACAACAGCGCAATATAAATGACGCCAATGAAAATTCTGTACATTACAGTTGATACTAAGACTGACTTTAATGCTTACTTGACCATAATATAATTATTCGCTTGTTTCTTCTGTTTCCGTTAAGCACCGGAAGTGGTCGAGGCTGGTCGACATTTGGCCGACAAACAAGAGTTGGAATCGGATTATCAGACGCTCGGGAAAATGGTCGAACTGTCGGCCAGATTGAAATTTCCACATCAGGTAAATGACAGATGAACTTCATCGCCTCATCACCATCATCAATATCAGCATCAGCATCACCATCATCAATATCATCATCATCATCATCATCATCATCATCATCATCATCATCATCATCATCATCATCATCATCATCATCATCATCATCATCATCATCATCATCATCATCATCATCATCATCACCATCACCATCACCATCATCATCATCATCATCATCATCATCATCATCATCATCATCATCATCATCATCATCATCATCATCATCATCATCATCATCATTATATTCTCACGGCTACAGTATCCATTACCACCACCCCATGCAGTACCAATGCCATCAGCATTGTTACGGCGCCCTGTCGTTTGCGCGCAGGACGTTTGCGTGCCGTCGTTTGCGCGCCGTCATTTGCGCGCGGTCAATTGCGCGCAGGAAAAAATGCCCGTCGTTTGCGCGCGTGACGTTTGCGCGCAGTGTGGATTGACTTGTACTATTATGTCTGCCGTCTTCGTACGATCAAACAACGAACTCCTGTATGATGGGTAGGCCTATTTTATTTGCACTTTGATGTGTACTCCTGTTTACGTTACGGCAACATAACATTGTAGGAATATCGCAAAGAAATTGCGCATAACATTTCAATTTGTTATTGAAGACAATCAACAAACTCGCACAAACATTCGGTTGGACTATTATGTAGTGATTTCGTAGGAAACATTGATACCTAGCTTAACTTACTGCTAAATTAAAGTAGTAATTTCGTAGAAAAATAATACAGATTTTTTGATATGATTCTTTACTTTGCATATTGTGACGGCGCGCAAATGACTGCGCGCAAACGTCTTGCGCGCAAATGGCTGGACCCCCATTGTTACCAATATGATCAGAGTAAATCATTGTTGTCGATTTAGCAGCAGCAGCAATGACAGAGTAGGCTGCGATGCTACCCGCAATCCTCTGTTTGAACTTGAGCTGTCCCTCCCCCCCCCCTAGACTCACAAGAGCGCATTGGAGAAGTTGGATAGGTTCCAACTCGTAACTTATTCCGAATGAGAGAACTGTGGCTAAAACTTTATGGTCTGGTGATTTTTGAGATATGACGCGTGTCTGTTGTTGTTCTTATTGTTGTTGTTGTTGATGTTGTTGTTGTTGCAGGTGGTTGATGAGGCTGTGCGTGAGATCTTCAGTCAGGTGAACAGACAACTGTCGGAACATCAGCTGAGAACACCACCGCCAGAGGAGCACTCGCTTGATGTCGTCGCCAACACACAGTCAGTACTATTCACCATAGTCTCTATAGTTATTATAGGTCTATCGCTCTAGCATTTAAATCTATGTCTTCGTCCATGTCCCTGTCTCTGTTTCACTGTGGTGGTTGTCTGCATGTCAACCTCAGTCCCTGATCTGTCTCTGTCTCTCTGTCTCTATTGCTCTCTGTCTCTATTGCTCTCTCTCTCTTTCTCTCTCTGTCTCTCAGTCTCTCTCTCTCTCTCTGTCTCTGTCTCTGTCTGTCTGTCTGTCTGTTTGTCTCTCTTTCTCTCTCTGTCTCTGTCTCTATTGCTCTCTAGAGGTTGTCTTGTGTCAGTATCAGTCTCTGATCTGTCTCTGTCTTTCTGTCTCTATTTTTCTGTAGAGGTTGTCTGTATGTCAGCCTCAGTCTCTGATCTGTTTCTGTCTCTCTGTCTCTATTTTTCTGTAGAGGTTGTCTGTATGTCAGCCTCAGTCTCTGATCTGTTTCTGTCTCTCTGTCTCTATTTTTCTGTAGAGGTTGTCTGTATGTCAGCCTCAGTCTCTGATCTGTCTCTGTCTCTCTGTCTCTATTTTTCTGTAGAGGTTGTCTGTATGTCAGCCTCAGTCTCTGATCTGTCTCTGTCTCTCTGTCTCTATTTTTCTGTAGAGGCTGTCTGTATGTCAGCCTCAGTCTCTGATCTGTTTCTGTCTCTCTGTCTCTATTTTTCTGTAGAGGTTGTCTGTATGTCAGCCTCAGTCTCTGAACGTTATTTTATTATCGCATTTCATTTATAATCTCTTTCGTTGTTTCAGAGATGGTTCGGTTAATCTGACGATGCTCTTTCCGAGCAGTGATAAGAAGACTTCCTGGGAAACCGCCTTCCTCATGTCGAAACAGAAACTGGGTAAATAGACGAATAACATTTCCTCTCTTATATGCATCTAAATCATCTGTGGTTGTTTGTCCGAATTAAACATCGATTAATTATCGATCTCATCTATCGATCGCTGAAGGGCCAGCGATGGTGTTGTTTGTGCTGTTGCTGGTAGTGGCAGCGGTGGTGGTGATGATGGCGATGGTTTGGTTCTGATGGTGATGATGGCGATGGTGCTGGTTTTTGTTCTGGTTGTGATGGTGGTTTTGATCGCGGTGGTAGCGACAATGTAATTGTAATTGAACATTTATATAGCGCCGCTCACAGATTCAGTAGCGCTCCCGACCCAAGTTAGCACTGCCGCTATCGAATAGTATAGTCTTCAGGCGTTTCCTAAACAGAGGGAAAGACAGACTGAGAAGCTCAAGGCGTAGTTTGCGTGGAAGACGGTTCCAGCAAGAAGGGCCAACATAAGCAAAGCTTAGCAATGATCTTGGAAGTTTAGCTTTTCACGCCGCATTGCGAACTTCCACAGTGCTGTTTGAAAGTTTGTTGGCAGATTTGATGAAAGGGAATTCTTATGATGTTGTTTTGTTATTTATTTAGTTCAAATAACAGACAAGAAGCTTCCGGAGTTTCTCCAACCTCTTCCGATTACAAAGACAAGAGCCGGAATGCAGGTGCTTCTACGACGATGTTCTTGTTGGTTGTCGTTGCTGCTGCTGCTGCTGCTGCTGATGATGATGACGATGATGATGATGATGATGACGATGACGACGACGACGGCAATAACGATGATGATGACGACGATGACGATGACGATGAGGACGACGACGACGACGATGACGATAATATGATGATATGACGATGATGACATGCTGCTACTGCTGATGATAATGACAATTCCTATCATTCTCAGTTTGATTAAGATTGTGACGCCCTACACTGCTGTGTAAAAAACCATCATAGTACTTGTATATCACCATAGACTGGCATAGAGGCTCTATATGAATTCTCCATGCATGCTGCTAAAGCGAACATTTGCATATAATGTATGCGAACATTTGCATATAATGTACATGTATGCGAACATTTGCATATAATGTATGCGAACATTTGCATATAATGTATGCGAACATTTGCATATAATGCATGCGAACATTTGCATATAATGTAAGCGAACATTTGCATGTAATGTATGCGAACATTTGCATATATAATGTATGTGCACATTTGCATATATAATGTATGCGAACATTTGCATATGTAATGTATGCGAACTGTGTTGTTGTTGTGTTGTTAGTTTTCCTGCGCTGCAGCCACTGAACCTTCGTCAACTAGACTGGATCGCGAGGTCCTTGTATGCAACAGCGATGGTTACGTCGGACACATGTGTCTGCTGAACCTCGTTCCGGAACCAATCGTCACACTCAACACACCGGTGCCGGGATGCAATTCCCGCATCCTGTGCATATGCGCTGTGCCTCCACATCAGGAGCTCAAGCGGTAAGAGCCAACACCGTCCCACCCATATCAGTGGCACCTGGTCTGGTTAGTAATGGTGGGACCTACTTCTCTCATGTCACATCAAACTGAATCGGAACCTGCTGGTACTTACATGTATCTACACTATTATAATACAATTGAAGTGCTTGAAACCATTTTTATGTTTACAAGCACTTCAATTGCGTCAGTGTGGAAGTTAACAGTGGTAATAATACACGCACAGAATAGACAAGCACAAGAACAAGAATGAAAGCAATGCACCACATAAATCTACATAAATCTACATAAATCTACATAAATCTACATAATTATAGAAAGACCTTTTATGAAACGACGTGACCCATTGTTTGACCTTTCAGGAGGCGGAGCGACAGACGTGTCGGGGTCGTTCTGATGAAGGACGCTCATCCGCGGATTCGAATCGAGGACGTGAGGGACGACGAGGTTGAAGGCGGATATGTATCCGATTCTGGAACGAACACGGACTCCGATGATACGGAGGACGGAGGAGAAAGGACGAGATACCATCGCCACCATCATCACACCACAGGTAGATAATTATTTATACCTGTATTATTCAAATGTGTTGACGGTTGATCCATAAGTCTACCTGAGTCAAGCCCAAGATTATGTGAACCATTCTGTATAGGTATAAATTCCTGTTGCGATTTGATGTTGAACGACGGGCGTAATATCAAACACACACGCACACACACACACACACACAAACACACGCATACACACGCGCACACGTGGACTTCTGGGGCATATGAAACCTTCTTGACTGGCATCAGCAATACTATAGCTCTGAAATTAAACCGTGAAACTAGATGTATTCACAATATCCAATGATAACATGATATGTACTCAATACAACTGCTTTTGTTCTGCCAATTTCTTGGCATGATCGTCTCCTATAGATTGTAGATAAGAGCGTTAACTGGTCTTCTCGAGAGGCTGTAGACCTCCTCTCGGCAGGAAAAGTGGCATCACGGACCCATAGAGAGAAATTCATTCGGAACATCGGAACGAGTGACAGAAGGTTGACACAGGGCTTGACATCAGAGAGAAATTGAGAGTATAGATGCACTGAGATAGAGAACAAAGAGATATCAAGGAGAGCAAATAGAGAAGTAAGAAATAGGCAGAATGAGACAGAAAGAGAGACAGAGACAGACTGAGCCAGAGACAAACAGAGACAGACAGAGAGGGGCAGAGACATATAGACAGACATATAGAGATAGATAATTATAGAGATAGATATAGAGATAGAGATCAAGTGAGAGAGATAGAGGAGAGGGAGAGAAGGAGAGGGAGAGGGAGAGAGAGAGGGAGAGGGAGAGGGAGAGGGAGAAGGAAAAAGAGAGAGGAAAAAGAGTGAAAAGGAGAAGGAACCTGGTAGCAGGCTTATGCTATGTATACAGCACCATAGGGTTTTCTCGAAAACTAAACTGTATGGTGATTGAAAAATGCTCCCCAAGTTCCACACTTGTGAGGCGCTTAATTCTCTTGAGCGCAATAACATTGTATGGTGTAACGAAAACATTCAAGTGGCAACCTAAAGCATAAAGCAGCTGATTTCAGACCACAGATGACTGAGATTGACTCTTGATGTAGGAGCGGTTCGTTTGCAGTCGATAAGATCAAAGCAAGATCACTTCCTTTTGATTATAATCTTAGACTCGGGGCTCAATGACTGACAGCATTTTTGTGTAAACAACATGTTTTATGTCATCGTATCCAACAAATGGAGTATATACTACACTGCCTTTGATGCCTTTACTATTAGTATCTTTGCTTGTGCTTGTCGCGATTATCACGCTAGCAATTGCAATGACAACAAGTGCAAAAGCAATAATAATAATAGGCCTATGATAATAACAATGACAATTTATATGGCGCCGTAACACAGTCAGTTACAAGGGCGACTCACCCAAAACTAGCTGCAGGATAGGCCTTACAAAGTCTTCAGTTCTAAAAATTAGGAGTCAACTGAGTCAGCCGCTCAAATATTACTTGTTACATGTTTAACGACACTGCCATATCAAAGGTGATTAGTGTCGCCCTCCTCCTTTATCCAGGGTTGGGACTGGCACTGGCAGAGAACAACCAGTGGCGGAGTTTCTCGACTATTCCAGCACCTGGGACATTTATATCGGGACACCGCCCACTGAGAAAGCGCGGTCACCAAAGCGGGTTTTCATCCGCCTTAGATCTATACGCGGAGATCGCTTTTAATAACAGCAAGTCAATCAAAGCATAAAAAGCTTAATAGTACAAAACAAGAATGAACCAGTGACAATACTCTTCAGAATACCTTCGCTATGTCTATTAGGCTACAAAACAAGGGTGAACCAGTGAGACTACTCTTCGGAATACCTGCGCTGATTAATATAGATGTTAATTATTGTTTCTAGATAACGTAGTTAGCTCTTCATCATCTTCCTCGAACTCTTCCAAGACAATCGGCGAATCGACGAATTCGAAGGACTCGACGACACCGATCATCGAGTCGACGAAAAGCACAGTCTGGCTGGGAACAGAGGACGGATCGTGAGTACATTTCCGGGATTCCTCTTCCATCTGCAGGTTCTGTGGTCTAGCACCAATATTGACCAAACAATATAACTTTGTCGGCTGTGTCAAGTACTCGGACTGGTCGGTCCATACGCTCGGCTGATAGGGAAGTACTCTTGGTCCCGTTTGCTCGTAACTCCATCATGCAGAGTCGTGATTTTTGTTGGTGTTGGCCAGGTGGTATGGAATGCCCTTCCACTTGAGCCTGTTGCCTAGATCACTCTCTGAAACATTATATAAAGACTTAAAAACTGTTCCGTTTGGCCGTGCTAGAGTCGGGAGCGCCTCTGAGTAGTTTCCTTGAAGAGGCGCTATATAAATACTTGAATGAATGAATGAGTCAATAAGAGGTAACCCCGCATTTGTGCTGCCCTTAGAAATTTTTTAGATTTACCTTTAAGTCTATACATACATTTGTTCAGAGCTATGCATTCGACTTCTTTAAGGTTAGTCTTATAACAGCTTTGCTAGGTTCAAGTGACACATGCGTCGCTGTGGCTGCAAACAATAGATGTCGTTCCTAATAGACGCGAACAATGGCTATTAATAAACAAACAACGGAAAAACATGGTCTAATGTTCTATATCTTACAGCATTAGAAGCACGATGCTGATGAGAAATTAATTTTAAAAGCGGAATCTCATTAACGTGATTTTACCCTAATGCGTTCTGCTCTATTGAGAACTTCCATGGCGCCGTTCTCATATTCATAATGCATGATGCAATGGGTCAGTGATTCTCTTCTAAGCAGACTAGCATTTCAAAATGTCTTCTCGTCCATTGAACGGAATAAGAGGGAGATTAGAAGTGAAGCTAACGAGGATTTAATCTTTACGTATACCTTATTGTCATCACCATCATCACCATCGGCGTGCCATTGTTCAGAATATTACCCTTAACCCTACTACGATGCCACTTCAGCCTATACTCTAGTTCCCGACATCATCTACTGAACGCGTAGTCCAGGTCCACATGTAAAGTGAGGCAACGCTTAAGGCATAACACGCCCATCCATCCATCCATCCATCCATCCATCCATTATATTATATTATCTATAAGTTCACCATAAGCGCAGACTGAAGGCTTCTCGTGTGAAATACAATCGCATCATCATCATCATCATCATCATCATCATCATCATCATCATCAGCAGCAGCAGCAGCAGCAGCAGCAGCATCATCATCGTCATCAGCGTCGTCATCGGTAGCATCATCATCATCAGCATCAACCAATCGTCAACGATTATTGATTTAGCGCAACTTGTCACTTTACCAACCCTGCAGAGCATATGACAGGCTGAGTTATAACGCTTCGACATTCCTTCGACAGTCTTCTGTTATACTAGTACTAACCCAGTTTCCTGTCCACTTCACTTCACCTAGCGGTCTAGCCTTACAGCGTCGTCTCCATGCTACAGAGCAGGTAAAGTGGCAGAGACACTCTGAGTCACGCACAAGCAGACAAACAGATACTCAAACATTTGCCTAAGCAGACAAAGAGACAGCTGAAGATATATACACAGAGGCATTCAGAAATACATGCAGAAACAGTGAGACACTTTCTGGTAGTAGCCTACAATACAACAACGACCGAGATGTACGTCATCTGAAGTGTACAGCAGCGCTGAGACACAGGAACATATAGGTACACAGGTACATAGGTACACAGGCACACAGGCAGACAGAGGAAGAGACAAGCGCAACACAAGGATGTAAGCAAGAAATGTCATTTATGCTGCAATTATTACACCGTTACACGAAAACAGCGACGTAATGAGAAAAGCGACGTAAACGGTAATGAGAAAGAGAATCTTCTGTGTATATAAACTATATATATAAATAATTATATATGCATAATTATATATAATTATATATATAAAATATATATACAGTGGAGGATGGAAAGCGCATTTGGTCAAAATGTGGTGATAATAAACGACTTAGAGAGGCAGAAGAGAGAGAGAATTTCTCTTTCACGCTATTGCGTCGATTCAGCATTTAATAAGAAAGCAATTACTTCTTCCTTTCTCCCTCCCTCCCCTTTCTCGCTCATTCTCTTTGTCACGCGCATACAACTTGTGTCACAAGCACAGACACACACAGAGAGACACACACACACAGACACACACGCACATGCACAAATGCACTCTTCTGTCTGTCTCTAATATTCTCTTCTCTGTCTCAATCCGTCTCTGTTTCGCTTTATCCATCGGAAGACCACTGCATACATGTATACGCCTTCACTGTACTTGTGTAACATCATGTATACTCGGCATCGTATAGGCCTAATATTATGCATATGCAACTATGCATGTATGTATACATGCATGTATAAAACTGTATAGATCATATGTTGGGTGGTCCCGTAGCTCAGTGGAGAGAACGCCAAACTGAGAGTCATCCGCGCGACCCGGGTTCAAGCCTCGCTCAGGGCATTAATTTATTAAAGTTTCTGTTAGCTGCCATTGGCGCTTTGCTGTTGTGTTGTTTGACTCGGGTTCTGCTAAAAAATAAAAGATAGCCCCTCCCACTTCTGACTTGGCCGACCAGAAGTGATTCAGTACTTAGGCCATTAGTTAAGTTACCGAACCCACTGCTGTAAAGCCGTCCTGCGTGTCGTGCTATAGTGGGCCGTATTTCGTATAACCTGTACCTGTAATCATTATGGCTGACTGGTTTCGATCAAAGAAACCTACTCTAAACTTGGATAAAACCAATCGCATCCTATTTCGATTACACTTGTAAGAACAAATTCCCATTGAACTTCCTATTTTACATATTGAAGGCAGTCCGATAACTCAAGTGGCATCCACAAAACTGTTAGGCGCAAACGTCGATCAGCATCTAAATTGGAAGGAACACAACAATAGTCTATAATTATCACGCAACATTCCCAAGCCTATTGGTGTAGGCCCTACTCATTCGCTCGTTTTACACTGATTCTTCTCTCTATCCTGCCAATTTTATATAATCTTATTGTACCTTTATTTGTCCTTATGTAACCTATTGATACTTAGTTTGGACCTCTACTTACAAATTTAATCTCAAGAGACTAGTCATGCACCCTTCAAAAATGGGCAATCCGATATATAGCTAATATCCCTTATGTACTTGTATACCGATGTCACGCCGCTCAGTATTTTCAAGAATTTCGATTATTAAAAACTGATCAAATTTTATTATAGGCCCTTGCAAGAAGGAGAATTTATGTACCAAGGTCACGACCACGGTCTGATCGCCACTCCTATCCAGCAAGAAAATTGGCTATTTATGGCTCGCCCTACGCAAATACCAACAGACACGTCTATTCTCCACCATACAATGCACTGGCTCCCACTTTTGTAACTGTCTTTCCACTTATTTTCAACCCAACCAAACGCTAAATTATTTATACAAAACTCTTCCTTTGTCTAGTCGAAAGCACTTTCTGGGATTAAATAATATAATTAGAGTATGGTTTCTGCTCGGTACGGAATTGTCTTTCTAATCTCCATATGACCCTGGATAGCGGGGGACCCACGACCCCGGTTAAGGTTCGCCTATATGACCAATTTATTTTATTTTCACTGTCTCGTTTGTATTATTGCTCTGATATCTGGTTACCGAATAAACTGAATGAATGAATGAATGCGTATGTATCTATCTATGCATACATGCGTGCATGCATGTATGTGTGTATGTATGCATGTATGTATGTTTATGTATGTATGTATGTATGTATGTATGTATGTATGTATGTATGTATGTATGTATGTATGTGTGTATGTATGTATGTATGTATGTATGTATGCATGTATGTATGCATGCATGTATGCATGTATGTATGTATGTGTGTATGTATGTATTGTATGTGTGCATGAACTCCACTGCATGCTGTTTAAACTATTATCTACTGACGAGCAGAATATTTCATGTATGCATCTTTTTGTCCGTTTTGTCGTGTGTGAGATTCACTCATACGATGTTTTTTTCTTATGATGCACTTGTTATTATCTCTTGTGAGCGGTTGGTTCATTGGTTTTGCATGCAATGACTTCTCGTCATTTCTCATGCAAAAACACGACTCTTCTATCAACTCATAAAAACTATATGTCTATTTTTCGTCTGTCGTTTTTCAGCATCCAGATTTTTGCCAGTACCGAAAATATAAAAACAACGAAGAGTAAAATCAAAGTGCAGCACGGTGCAAGCATACTAGCCATTGTGTAAGTATACAGCCTTTGAAATTCTGCATTGAGAAGCAACCGCCGATAACACGCACCCGAACGCACGTCTAAACTTGTCTAAAATCCATTATATTGTTGCAACACGAATTAATTAATTAATTAATTATTAAATTAGAATTAAAGACTTTTACTTTGAAACGTTGCATACATTTAATCAGACGACTTTTTTGCGATAACCCTTAGTATGTGAAAGTTTATGAAGCATATAGATAGGCCTAAGCCACAGTTTCGTCACATCGCAAAAGCCTACTAATGATGATCTGCCTAATAATACTCTACTATATTTGCCTATAGTAACAGGCTTGCCCTACTCTATGTATGTATGTATGTATGTATGTAGGTACTCTAGCTGTCTAACAATGTAATTACAATACACAACTCTATTTGCCTAATAATACCTACCCTATTTGCCTAAGAATACCATATCCTATTTGCCAAATGATACCCTACCCTATTTGCCTAACAATACCATACTCGATTTGCATAAAGCGTGCATTACCAGTCATCGCTTTTCTAAGCTCGCGCTGATGATGATCAGTAATTAACGTTAAAGTACTTAATGAATACTTTTGGATGTTGTGCATATTTCTGCAGGTACTTAGATCAAAGAGTCTATGTATCAGTTGCGAACGGAGATATCGTCGTCTACAAGAGAAATAAATTAGGTAAGAGGTCAAAACCAACCGAGTCAACGACTGGTTGTTACACATTTAACGTCACTTCAAATATGATTGGTGTCGCCACGTCATTTAGGACTCCGTGAACGGACCGTGCTAGCCCGAGATTTTTTTTCTTTGAAATAGCCACCTTCGGGAAGCGAACCGCGACCCGCACGCTTTCTTTCACAGAGTCGTGTACAGGCGCGCGGCCAGCGCTCTTACCGATGTAGCTAAGCGAGTCAGTTTCGAATCAACGAGGACTATATTCTGATATATAGCAGAGGTAGTTCATCGCAGCCACCTTGCAGGATAATAATTATTATTATAGAACTAGAATAATAGAATTATTGCATGGATCTGAGAAATGAAGCATTGCATTCCAATCCAGTGTATTCCTCCGCGCGATGTTCAACTAGATCCAGAGATTCTGATTGGTCGGCTTGGACCGATGTGCGGCCTATCATCCAACATCAACATGTCAGTTGTGGATTGATCGTCCTCTGCAATGTTTCGCTTTTCTTCCTTTTCTGCCTATTCGTAATAACTACAACAAGTGCGCAATATATAAAAGAATCATCTGCAGTTGAGGCGTTTTGCGTGTATATAATCTGTAGACTGTACTTGCAACATGGAACAACACTAAAGTCATCCGTATAAATGAGCGCCTCTGAGTAGTCCTATGAAGGGCGCTATATAAATTGTGATTGATTGATAAATAAATAAATAATTAGAAGTTGAATGGACCCGTGTTTCATGAGATTGTAGGTTTAAACTGATTTCGTTCTTCCTCGAGTGCATTCTTGCGTGTTGTGTTTCTGCAGACGGTTCCTGGGATTGTTTGGATCCGAATGTCGTCAGTCTTTCCACTTCAACGCTTCCCATCAACCGAATGATTTCCGTCAATGACCGAATCTGGTGCTCATCCTACAACGACCTCATCGTCCTCGCTACTCCATCCGTCGATGTCGAGGTATACCCAATGCCATCCATCCATCCATCCATCCATTCATCCATCCATCCATCCATCCATTCATCCATCCATCCATCCATCCATCCATCCATCCATCCATCCATCCATCCATCCATCCATCCATCCATCCATCCATCCATCCATCCATCCATCCATCCATCCATCCATCCATCCATCCATCCATCCATCCATCCATGTATCCTTCCATGTATCCCTCCTTCCATCCGTCCATCCATCCATCCATCCATATATCCATCCATCCGTCCATCCATCCATCCATATATCCATCCATCCGTCCATCCATCCATCCATCCATCCATCCATTCATCCATCCATCCATCCATCCGTCCATCCATATATCCATCCATCTGTCCGTCTCTGATCTTCTTCTCGTTTGCTTACTTAATTACTTACGAACGATCTTCAACTGTGGGGCAGAGATGAGAGTTGTCATCTAAAAACACAGAGAGCTCACTTGCTCTCACTCGCTATTGTTCATGCATGAGGATGGCAGGGGAAGATCCACCGCATTCATCTCATTACCCGGATGCATAGAATGCCAATGGACCATCATCATCGTCATCATCGTCATCATCGTCATCATCATCATCATCGTCGTCGCCGTCGTCGTCATCATCATCACTAGTTCAATTAGTCACTCTGAAATCAAGCTATTGTCTAATATACAAAAATCAGAATTGGTTTTGGTTAGATTGTGACACAGCTACCGCGGTAATTCCGCGGTAAATGCGAGAATACTGCGGGAATGGGGATGAGCTTTAAAAGGATGAGAGAACGGCAATAGGCAAACATTGAACGGTGTTTCTTTGTGGATGAATATGAAAGCTGCGGTAACGCCACTGTAATGGCTACGGTTTCAGCGACCGGTTTCGTAGGTTTCTTCTCAATTGCTCAGGCGTTCTGTATGGTAGGTTTACTTAGAATTAACACACGTGGCGTGTCACCTCTTTGTTATGGAGTTGCATCTGTGATATAAGCCACAATAAGTTTATGTTTTGTGGCTCGCAGGTTCGATTTTCCTTCAGTCAGGACGCGAAACACGGTGGCATCAACTGCCTTGCGAGTCAAGGTCACGGAGTCTGGGTGACTGGAAAGAACAGTTCGAAGATAACCTGCTACCATGCGTCCACCTATGAACAGCTGGTTGAAGTGAACATAGCCCCGGCCGTTGCTCAAAAACTACAAAGTAAGACGACGCTTCAAACAAAGAAATTGAAAGAATAGACAAATTAAATTTACTGTGTGATGATTAAACTCGGTGGTGCAGGAGTATGCTCGATGCCTTAGAGCCGGAAGGTTGCACGTTCGAATCCACCTCAAGCCGCCGAATATAATGACTCTGAGCGTGTCCTTCACTCGCAGCTATTGCTCATGCGCTTCGGCGTGAAACTCCGCGCTGTAGTCGAGAACGCCTCTGAGTAGAAATACTTGAAGAGGCGCTACAATAATTATTAGCCTAACAAGTGCTCATATACGTATACATCATACATGCAGTTATACATGTATATTGTTCTATCTAACGTCACTCGTGCATGCTACATCGGTTCAACTAATTATTATTATTATCATCCGTCCATTATCTCCAAGCACTGCAAGCAGGAAGATGATGTCACAACACCAACCAACAAGTCCACCGCCATTTATATAATTTTATACAGCTCATTTCTTATCACGTCCACAACACACATACACACAACACACACACACACGCACACAACGAATGCGCAAGCAGAATCGTCATAATCCTGATTGTCACGACAATGTCGCCTCGCTCGATCTTAATCGACGTCATCGATCATCATTAGAGGCAGAGGGTGACACTGCTGACGTCACAATCACGCGTATTATATCCGGTCCACCATTGCCCCCTTCACTCCCTCCCCCACACACAAACACACGCACACATTTGTGTAAGTAAAGGCTGGCGCCATGAAATGAGGCAATCGCACAGAGTTGGCGAAGGGTCATAGTTAATGGCAGGTTTAGGTAAGGATTACGGTTAACGTGATGGATGGCATTTCTGGACCAGAGTATGGGTCCAGCACAGATTCTCATCCCACTCCGTGCACCTTACTTGTTTACTCACGTACCATCAACACAGGCGTCTTGTTTATCTTGCGTCATTTTACAAGTGTCCATGTAGAAACTTCATTGATCTGATTATGCAGCGAGGTCATTACTTGTTCACATAGGCGGAGACCTGGGCCGAGAATTGGGGGGGACGGAAAGACGCGAGATTTTCCGAAAAATTTCTGACGACCGGCGAAATCTCGAAAAAAAATTATTTTTGCCGCCAAGAAAGTTGATGACCTTTTTTTTAAGTCATCCGGCCAAAATCTCGAAGAAATTTTCTATTTTCGCCGCCAAAAAAGTTGATGACCTTTTTTTTTAGTCATCCGGCCAAAATCTCGACGAAATTTTCTATTTTCGCTGCCAAAAAAAGTCTTGACGCTCAAACATTGGGAGGGACAAATGCATGGGCCGTCCCCCAACACTTTGATTGGGGGGGACCGTCTCCCCTGTCCCCCCCTAGGTCTCCGCCCATGCTTGTTCAACAAAGTAAATTTAAAAATCAGTGCCGGTATACTTGAACATGGCTTTGAAATCGGTAGATCTATAGCCCACCGAAGGACGGAATCAAAATACGGTGTTTACCGAAAGAGCGAGAGAACAACGAATAGAGTCGAATGAGAACTGAAATTCAAAATTGCATATTTTTTATTGCACCATACTTAATCATACATAATTAAAACACCTCTTGCAAGATGAACCGTTCAGAGGCGCTCCCAGTCGTGCCCGAAACTTTTATTATTTCAATTTGTTTCTGAATTTTTTCTCAGATTGTCCTAGCCCTAATTAGACATAGACATAGACATAGACATATTTTTATTGTTCCCAACAATTCAATTGTACATGTATGTTTAACAAAGTATAAACATAATTCGCAATAAGAAAATACTCAAAGTGAATAGGTGTTATAAGAGTGAGGGAGCAAATAGGCACACCAAAAGGGACAAGTCCCGCTAAGCAGGGGCCTAATTAACAAAGTGAAGTGAGAAAGTGAAAGCTGAAGGGAGTATTGGAGATATTACAGAGATATTACTTAACTAGGGAAAGACAAAAAAATTATCGAAAAACTAATGTAGGCCTAGTAAACACTACAGGAAAAAATTCAGAGAAAGAACAAAATAATAGCAAAGCAATCAAACAATCAAATAAATCAGCATCAGCATGGGTAACCCCTTATGCTATTAACACAAAACATTACATAATGTATACACACGTAACAGGTGTTTAAAGTGAGTTAAGTTAGTAGCCTTACGAATGTGAATCGGAATTTTATTCCATATGACAGGGCCTTGGAATTTAATGGAAAATTTCCGAACATTTGTTTTAGCAAAAATAATACTGAAGTCTCTATTACCTCTAGTGAGTCCAGGATGCAATGCAGGAGAGAAGTAGGAAGCAAAGGAAGAAGGGAGGAGGTTATTGATGTATTGATACATAAATTGAGATGTCTGTTCAAATTGATACATAAATTGAGATGTCTGTTCAAATCTAATCTGTTTAATATTTAGGAGTTTATGCTCAGCAAATAGGGGACCAGTATGACAATTAACAGTGGATTTAGTGATAACTCGTATGCAAGGTCCTTAAAACATGGAGATGGGTATCATAGGTAGAAGTCCAAATTAAATTAAATTAGAGTAACTAAGGTATGGATAGACTAGGGTGAAATATAGATTGATAAGCACATGAGAGGGAAGCAAGTAAGAGACTCTCTTAATAATGCCTATGCTTTTTGAATTTTTTTTACTTATTTCGTCTATATGGACTTTCCATTTTAGGTGCTGATCAATATGAACGCCAAGGAATTTTGTCGTGTAAACCTGAAGAATAATTTTGTTGTCAATAAGCAGCTCATTATTTGTTATAGGTATTGGTTTTTTATTTGAACGAAATATGATATAATTAGTTTTAGATAGATTTAATGAAAGTTTATTTGCCTTGAACCAATCACTAGCTGATATTAATTCATTATTAACTAGCTGAAGAAGCTGATCATAGGAGGCATGCGATAAAAATACATTAGAATCATCGGCAAATAGAATATAGTGTAAGATGGATGATGAATTTGGGAGGTCATTGATATAGATTAAAAACAGGAGAGGACCAAGGATAGAGCCTTGAGGTACCCCAAATTCTATAGTTTGAAAGTTAGACAATTTTCCATTACAAAGCACCTGCTGTAGACGATTGCCCAAATAACTACTAAGCCATCGAAGTGCATTATCTCTAATACCATAGTGTTCAAGTTTATACAAAAGTATTTTGTGGTCCACAGTATCAAACGCCTTTGCAAGGTCAAGGAAGATACCAATCGAGTATTCATTATTGTCCATGGCCTTGGTAATTTTGTCCTGTATATCAATCAGTGACATGGAGGTAGAGTGACCCGGCTGAAAGCCATGCTGAAACGGATATAATATGTCCTTATGCTTTATATATGAAAGTAATCTGTCATACATTACTCTTTCAAATAATTTGGAGAAAAAAGGTAGTATAGAAATGGGTCTGTAATTATTAATTTCATTTTTGGCACCTTGTTTGTGAATGGGGAGAACTTTGGCAAGTTTGATTTCTGATGGAACAATACCATTTTTAGTGAACAGTTAATCACTTCAGCCAGCGGATTGGCAAGAAGTTCCATAACCGGTGATAATATCATAGGATTCAAATCATCAGTGCCAGAACTGTGAGTCGATTTAAGAGAGTTATTAATTGCTAATATTTCCTGGGAGGTAGTTGAAAGTAGGGCAAAGGAATTAGAGGAGGATGGGTGGAGATAGTCTTGAAAGCATTTCTCAGATGGGAGGATTTTGGATGATAAAGATTTCGCTAAGCCTGTAAAATATGAGTTGAATTTTTCAGCCATTATTAAAGGGTCATTCGTTAAATTTCCATCCAGATTAATTTCATTAATAAGTGTGTCCTTCTTAGCTGACTTAATTACTGTTCTAATAACCTGCCAGGTTTTTTTAATGTCCTTACTATGTTTTATGAATTCACTTGAATAGTAAGAACGTTCTATATTTGTACGAATTAATTTATATTTGTTACGGTAGGTAGTAAATTTGTTTTTATTTTCAATGGTAGTTTTTTTTATATATTTAATGTATAGTGCTTCCTTTTTTTGGTAGATTTTAATAGGCCTCGTGTCATCCATGGTTGGTGAAAGGTATTGCTTTTTGAGATTTTAATGGGCTTAAGAGGAAAGGCTTCATCATAGCTTATCCTGACCATTTTCAAAAACAGATTATATGCCATGTCCGGTTCATTTTCATTACACAAATGAAAAACTGGATTCCAATCAATGTTAGATAAGTTATTTCTAAAAGTAGCAGAGGTTTCATCAGTGAATTTTCTCTTCATTTTAGTCTTACCTATGTTATGCAATGTGTGAGAAACATTGTTAGTCCAGGTTATTATAGGCAGGTGATCAGATATTTCTGAAGTTATTATAGCAGAGTCAATAACAGAATTAAGAGAGTTAGTGAAGAAATTGTCTATTAGCGTGGCAGTAGTCGCGGTAATTCTGGTTGGTCGTAGGATCAATGGAAAGAAATGATAGGTAGCCATACAGTCTATAAATTCATTTGTAGGGGAATGATTGCCAGAAGCCAATAAATCAATATTAAAATCACCAGCCAAGAAAATTTCTCTGGTCTTATTAGTATTCTTATTAAAAGTGTTTAGAAGTACTTCAAGATCCGTATTAAATTCATTTACATTCAGTCCCGGGGGGTCTGTATATAACACCAATTTGCTTATCCATTGATTTGTGTTGAGATATATTGATAAATAGACTTTCAAATGAATCTGCTTGAGAGCCAGTTAGCTCAATTTTAGAGAATGTAATATCCTCTCTTACTAAAAATCCAACACCCCCTCCTCCTCTCTCCTGTTTTCTGCTGTTGTGTATAAAGTTGTTAGATAGTTTCGAGACCCGTAAAAGCTCTGACTAGGAACCAGGAATTTCTCTCATTGACTCTGCTTGAGCCCAGACGAATTGCCGCGTTTTTCGGTCAAATTTCGACTCGAGCGTGAATTTTAGCCATTATTTACAAAATGCTACCTGGAGTCCTCTGACTCCAAGGCAACGAACCGCACCATTACGCCACCGTGACCCTCAGTTGGGTGTGTGCTTGTGTGTGTATGTGGGTTTGTGTGTGTGTGTGTGTGCTTGTGTGTGTGTGTGTGTGGGTTTGTGTGTGTGTATGTGCTTATGTGCATGAATGTATGTTTGCCTTTTCATGCGGTCAAGCCACGTGCCTGTGTTCCTATAATCCTTATAGGTCTATATGTTGGTCTGTCTCTCTGTCTGTCTCTTTGCCTGTCTCTTTGTCTGTCTCTCTGTCTGTCTCTTTGTCTGTCTCTTTGTCTGTCTCTCTGGCTGTCTCTTTGTCTGTCTCTCTGTCTGTCTCTCTGTCTGTCTCTTTGCCTGTCTCTTTGTCTGTCTCTTTGTCTGTCTCTCTGTCTGTCGATCGTTTCCGTTTTGTTTTGCTTGATACGCTTTCTGCGCTGTCTGCATTTGTCTGTTTTTTTGGATCGGTTGTTTACTTGTGTTGAGGTTTGTGTTTGTGTACTTGTGTTTGTGTTTGTGTACTTGTACGTGTACTTGTTTTGTGTGTTTATATTTATGTACTTGTGTTGTGTGTTTGTGTTTGTGCACTTGTGCCGTGTGTTTGTGTTTGTGTACTTGTGTTGTGTGTTTGTGTTATATATAGGCACAGATGACATCATCCGCCAGCACAAGATGGCCTGCCTGCGAATAACAGCTCTACTCTGCTGTAAGAATCTGCTCTGGATTGGGACAAGTGCTGGCATCATACTTACTCTACCGCTACCGAATATTAAAAGTGCATCGACGAAGGTCATCATGACGAGTCCTCCGACAATCACAGGTACACAAAATCATCTGACAATCACAGGTACACAAAATCATCTGACAATCACAGGTACACAAAATCATCCGACAATCACAGGTACACAAAATCATCCAACAATCACAGGTACACAAAATCATCCGACAATCACAGGTACACAAAATCATCCGACAATCACAGGTACACAAAATCATCCGACAATCACAGGTACACAAAATCGTCCGACAATCACAGGTACACAAAATCATCTGACAATCACAGGCACACAAAATCATCCGACAATCACGGGTACACAAAATCATCCGACAATCACAGGTACACAAAATCATCCGACAATCACAGGTACACAAAATCATCTGACAATCACAGGCACACAAAATCATCCGACAATCACGGGTACACAAAATCATCCGGCAATCACAGGTACACAAAATCATCTAACAATCACAGGTACACAAAATCATCCGACAATCACAGGTACACAAAATCATCTAATCTTCTAAGCTGCAGCAGGTGATTTTCTGCTCTCATTAATAGCGTGAAACACCACGCGACCATTATATCCCACGACCAATGCTCATTCCACAAGGTCGAAACACATTCGCAAAAGCCAAGGACCTCTTCTTTTTCAAAGCAACTGATGCATTCGAAAAGGCAGTGACGCACTATACAAGTCCAGCGATACCTTCCGCATTCCACATTCCACAAGATCAGTGAGGTGTAGTCTACGCCTACTAATGCAGTATTTGCGGAAGGAAAACACGTAGACCTACTTGTTACATGTTTAACGACACTACCGTATCAAAGAGGATTAGTGTCGCCCTCCACCTTTATCCAGGCTTGGGACTGGCGCTGGCAGAGAACAACAAGTGGCGGAGTTCTAAGGGGAAACAGGGCAGTTCCCTCTCTTATAATTATTATAGGAATGGCAGAGGTGCTGCACGCTGTTACACCTACCGGTGGATCGAGAAGTTCAGAAATTCAAAAAATCTGTTTATAAACTGAACTCGACTTTGAATGACGACGATTTTTGTATAATCAATTCGATCCTCCAATTATAAGCAGTTCTACTTGTTCTCGCTGTTTCCTTTTCATCGGTCGGTCGTGGATTAAACCTAATAAGAAATCAGGGGATGATCCGGACACTTAAACCATCGAGTAGCCTGCAATGACAGAGGAGTGTGCATTAATAATAATTATTATCAGTCGGGTATTATATTCGGCAACGGTTGCTGTTGTTGCTGCTGTTGCTGCTGTTGTTGTCCGTCGACTTTTGCAACGGTTGTTTTTGTTGTTGTCACCGCAGAGTGCACGAGTCGACCTGTCGAAGCTTCTTCTTGCTTCTTATCAGCTGTCGTCCGTTGAATATACGTCAAATATTGACTAGCTTACTTATTTACGTCGTCTCCTGCTGTAGAACCTCTCTCGTCTTCCTGCAGCGAGGAGTCGGATTAGACGTTTCGAGCTGACGTGATTTACTTTGATCGATATGCTATAATATCTGCCAATGAGACGACTAGCCTTGTCCGTCTGCCTGTCTGTCCGTCTGCCTGTCTGCCTGCCCGCCTGTCTGTATGTTTGTCTGTCCCTGGCATAGTCTTCTTCTATATGTGTTCGTCTGTCTGTCTGTCTGTCTGTCTGTCTGTTTGTCTGCCTGTCTGCCTGCCTGCCTGTCTGTTTGTCTGTCTGTCTGTTTGTCTGTTCCTGGCATAGTCTTCTTCTATAATTATGTGTTCATCTGTCCGTCTGTCTGTCTGTTTGTCTGTCCCTGGCACAGTCTTCTTCTATATGTGTTCGTCTGTCCGTCTATCTGTCTCTGTCTGTCCGTCTCTTTCTATGCGTTCGTCTGTGTTGTTTTGTAGGTCTTCCATTCGGCCACACGGGACACGTGAGATTTCTGACGAGCGTTGAAAGCCCTCCTCCTCCACCACCTACTCCCACTCCTCATCCTTCCTCCCTCCATCCCTCTGGATCCGGATCTGATCATTCATCATCGCCCGGATCCAATCCGTCTTCGTCGTCGTCGTCGTCGTGGAAAGCAGCCTCGCCAGCGCTGTGCGCCAACATGCTGGTCATTAGCGGCGGCGATGGTTATGAGGATTTCCGTTTGGCAACCGCCGGTTCGGCCGATGCGGCTGGCAGGGATGACAGCACCAACCACCTGCTCCTCTGGCGCGTCTGAGGGAGGAGGAGGAGGAGGCGTCGACACCCTCCAGAGGAAGGTTGGTCCCCCCACCCCGTGGGGGGTCCATTGCAGCTGGTGGTATCGCCGTTCTAACCCCGCCGCTGTTTTAGGGTATTCAACTGAAGACAGAAGTTTTTAAACAGCGAAACGTTGTTTTGAGGCGGAGTTGCTTCAATTCTCTCAACTGTGTAATTATGTATCGGAGGAGTTTCTGTTGTTTTCTAAACGGAGCGCATAATAATATTTATAGTTGGGAGAGAAGCACAGCATTCACGTTTTCTTTCACGTTTCCTTTCACCTTTACATGCATGAGAATATTCTATGCATTTCTTGCTATGCAAGGGGTTCGTCCATTAACGTGTTGAAATACTGTCTGCGCATATCAATGAAGCGAATGATGATAGGTCTACGAATATAATGTTCAATTTTACACAGTTGACCTATGGCAATGGGCCAATCTGCATTTTGGCATGGTATACTTGAGTGTAAAAACATATGCATATGTCTATGCAAATTTTGATGATAAACTTGTATATAGATGCATAACCTATCGAACAATCTCTGGCTTATTGGGTACATCCATCTTCTCTTCTTCATACATGTAAATATAAATGCAAATGTATGCACACATTATGTATGCACGAGGGCAACTGCATTTATTAACAAGATACTTAATGCGTCGCATATCAATTCGTCCCATTATTGTCTAAATTTATCTGCATGTTTTAGGAGAAATAGAACTATGAGCAAACAGTAAAGAAATTTGCTAATTCCGTTTTTTTGTTCTCACTTTAGGAATTTAATCTTCTTGTAATTATCTATCGGTTAAGCTGTCTGCAAAATGCAAATGTGCCTTAGTCACAACAACAACAACAATAATAATAATAATAATTATTATTAATATTAATATTAATATTAATATTATTATTATTATTATTATTATTATTATTATTATTATTATTATTATTATTATTATTATTATTATTATTATGTTACAGTACAGCGTTTAAAGTGGACATCATGACGGTTCTATACATGTAGGTTCTTTAATACAATATGACTGTTTCAAATTTTTATTTCATCCTCAATGTCCAATAATAATTGTCCTTGTCAGGTCCTTTACTTTGCAGTGGAATCCTTAATTCAGAATTCATTGACACATCATTTAATACAAGAACTCCACCGCCATCTTCGAACGGTGCCAGTCCCAAGTCTGTGGACGAGAGGAGGGCGACGCTCGTCATCTTTTCTTGTGGTTTGACGTCGTTAAAAAGCGGAAAACCACTTAATATAAGTTTCGCGTGGTTAGAAGTTTCTGCAATTATTGCAAATGGCAGCAGACAGTGGCGGCGCTAGGAGGGTTAGGGGGCTAAGTCCTCCCCTATCAAAGGCTAAGCCCCCATAAGAAAAGGCCATCCGGGTTTTTACATAACATTTCCACAATTTTCGACCGGACGACTAAAAAAGGTCATCAGAAATTTTGGCGGATGAAAATGGAAAATTTCCCCCGGGCTTCAGCCCCCCCAAAACTGAAATCCTGGCGCCGCCACTGGCAGCAGAATCCTTTGTCGGAAACCCACAGTTGCAGCAGTTGACCGAGCGACTTAATATTTTATGATTGCCGATTTACCTAATCTTCCTTTTGCTTCTGTTCTTATATATTGTATCTAACCACTTGTGAAGCGCTTCTCTCAACACAGCCTTTCAGAAGCGCTCCCAATGCGTGGGACCCGCAAGAAAAGGACAGTTGATTTGAGGCGAGAGAAAGATTATGAAAGACTAGCAGAGAGGATGACGGAGTGAACTGCTTTGATTAGAAAGAGATAAATGGATCGGGGAAACGAAGAAGATGCCAGTGATATGCGCATACAGAGCCATACAAGTAGAAAGACCGGCAGGGGAAGACAGTGCATGTTTTGAGCGACAGACAGAGACAGAGAGAGAGAGAGAGAGAGAGAGAGAGAGAGAGAGAGAGAGAGAGAGAGAGAGAGAGTGAGTGAGTGAGTGAGTGAGAGAAAGAGAGAGAGAGAGCAGATAGAGAAAGAGAGAGCAGCAGCAGAATAGCGAGAGAGAGAGAGAGACAGACAGAGAGACAGACAGAGCAGCAGCATAGCGGGAGAGAGAGAGAGAGGCAGACAGACAGACAGAGAAAGAGAGAGAGACTCCTGGAGGGAGACTCGGTTGCAGGAGATTTTCGCTGATCAAGCATCGAAACGCAAGGACACGAAAATCCGTCGAATTGGCGAATGGTCGGTTTTCAGATATTAAGCATATAGCATCTATCTGGCTCTCATTAACAATGCTCGACGACCGTAGAACCGCGTTCACTGATCTCCCAAGTAAACGTCGCTTTATAATCTTGCAATATTTCTGGATTAGTCTGCTCCTGCTGCTGCTGCTGCTGCTGCTGATGCTGCTGCTGCTGCTAGCTGCCGTGCCCTCGAGTAATGTGCGAAACCAAAGTCGTGTATTCATCCGCGATCGTTATGGAAACCGAGCCGTCGGCAAAACGTCATATCGCTCCGCCGGGACTTTGCAAATGTCCGAGAATTTCTCGTCCGATCGTCCACTGCGGTCCCACGCAGACAGGGAGCCAGAGCAGCCCCTCCTCCCCCTCCTCCCCCTCCTACCCTCCTCCTCCTCTCGGTCAAGTGCAGCTTTAGACTGCAGCAGCAGTGGAGGTCGATGCGTGGCTAGAGTGATATGTGCCTCAATAGAATGCGCTCTATAATAATACATCATATATCGTTGTGTAGTAAGGTTGGTTCGGGTATGGAGGGAGGAGGCGATCCGGGTGGAGTAGTTTGGATTTCGTCGAATTACGACGCAGTCTTTTGCAAGGAGGAGGAGAAGGAGGAAGAAGAGGAGAACGAGGAGGAGGAGGAAGAAGAGGAGAACGAGGAGAAGGAGAAAGAAGAGGAGAACGAGGAGGGAGGAGGAGGAAGAGGAGAAGAGGAGGGAGGAGGAGGATGAATCGATCTATCGACGGCAAGGGAAGGGAGAGAGGGGGACCAACCGGTCGTGGAGCGCCCCCTTGACACGAGGGAGAAGGGTTTAATGGCGCCGTTACGCCAGGATATACTGCGTCGTCCGCCGTTGTTGTTCGTTCCTTAATCCTGAATACGTGGTGTCGACCCATTTAACCGGGCAGTTGCATGGGCATGGGCAGGGGCAGGGCAGTAGAAGTATGGCGAGGGTGCTCTATATGTTGGGGTGTGAGGGTGCGCATATACAGAGGACCCATCCCATTTCTCAGACGAATTGAAAGCCGACCGTCGCGCGTCAGATCCCCAGTTGGTGCTAGAGGCTAATCGATTTTTCAGATTGTCCGGCGAAGTTTTCCCCCATAAAGTCGGCCATTAGTCACGGTGTGGTGGGGGTGCGGGGGCAATGATGGCCATCATCAGGCAGCGTTCGATTAAAGGCTGCTGATGCCGATGCTGAGACTGCAGGGTCGTCGTCGGTCGACTCTCCATCCCTCTCTCCTCTCTCTCCCCTCTTTCTATTGCAGCAGCAGCAGCAGCAGCCTCTGCCTCCGTCAATTGATGCCCTCTCATTTGGACTGTCTGCGCCAAATCCCATCGCCTTCCATCTACTCTTCCATTTTCTCCACCATCTTCTCCTACATCGTCTCTTCCATCTTCTCCTCCTCCATCTTCTCCTCCATCTTCTTCTCCATATTCTCTTCCATTTTCTCCTCCATCTTCTCTTCCATCTTCTCTTCCATCTTCTCTTCCATTTTCTCTTCCATCTTCTCTTCCATCTTCTCTTCCATCTTCTCCTCCATCTTCTTCTCCATATTCTCTTCCATTTTCTCCTCCATCTTCTCTTCCATCTTCTCTTCCATCTTCTCTTCCATTTTCTCTTCCATCTTCTCTTCCATTTTCTCCTCCATCTTCTCTTCCATCTTCTCTTCCATCTTCTCTTCCATTTTCTCTTCCATCTTCTCTTCCATCTTCTCTTCCATCTTCTCTTCCATTTTCTCTTCCATCCTCTCTTCCATCTTCTTCTCCATCTTCCCTTCCATCCTCTCTTCCATCCTCTCTTCCATCCTCTCTTCCATCTTCTCTTCCATCTTCTCTTCCATCTTCTCTTCCATCTTCTCTTCCATCTTCTCTTCCATCTTCTCTTCCATCCTCTCTTCCATCCTCTCTTCCATCTTCTCTTCCGTCCTCTCTTCCATCCTCTCTTCCATCTTCTTCTCCATCTTCCCTTCCATCCTCTCTTCCGTCCTCTCTTCCATCCTCTCTTCCATCCTCTCTTCCATCTTCTCCTCCATCTTCTCTTCCATCTTCTCTTCCATCTTCTCTTCCATCTTCTCTTCCATCTTCTCTTCCATCTTCTCTTCCATCTTCTCTTCCATCTTCTCTTCCATTTTCTCCTCCATCTTCTCTTCCATCTTCTCTTCCATCTTCTCTTCCATCTTCTCTTCCATCTTCTCCTCCATCCTCTCTTCCATCTTCTCTTCCATCCTCTCTTCCATCCTCTCTTCCATCTTCTCTTCCGTCCTCTCTTCCATCCTCTCTTCCATCTTCTTCTCCATCTTCCCTTCCATCCTCTCTTCCGTCCTCTCTTCCATCCTCTCTTCCATCCTCTCTTCCATCTTCTCCTCCATCTTCTCTTCCATCTTCTCTTCCATTTTCTCCTCCATCTTCTCTTCCATCTTCTCCTCCATCTTCTCCTCCATCTTCTCTTCCATCTTCTCCTCCATCTTCTCCTCCATCTTCTCTTCCATTTTCTCTTCCATCTTCTCTTCCATCCTCTCTTCCATCTTCTCTTCCATCCTCTCTTCCATCCTCTCTTCCATCTTCTCCTCCATCTTCTCTTCCATCTTCTCTTCCATCTTCTCTTCCATCTTCTCTTCCATCCTCTCTTCCATCTTCTCTTCCATCTTCTCTTCCATCCTCTCTTCCATCTTCTCTTCCGTCCTCTCTTCCATCCTCTCTTCCATCTTCTTCTCCATCTTCCCTTCCATCCTCTCTTCCGTCCTCTCTTCCATCCTCTCTTCCATCCTCTCTTCCATCTTCTCTTCCATCTTCTCTTCCATTTTCTCCTCCATCTTCTCTTCCATCTTCTCCTCCATCTTCTCTTCCATCTTCTCTTCCATTTTCTCCTCCATCTTCTCTTCCATCTTCTCCTCCATCTTCTCTTCCATCTTCCCTTCCATCCTCTCTTCCATCTTCTCTTCCATCTTCTCTTCCATTTTCTCCTCCATCTTCTCTTCCATCTTCTCCTCCATCTTCTCCTCCATCTTCTCTTCCATCTTCTCCTCCATCTTCTCCTCCATCTTCTCTTCCATTTTCTCTTCCATCTTCTCTTCCATCCTCTCTTGCATCTTCTCTTCCATCCTCTCTTCCATCCTCTCTTCCATCTTCCCTTCCATCCTCTCTTCCATCTTCTTCTCCATCTTCCCTTCCATCCTCTCTTCCGTCCTCTCTTCCATCCTCTCTTCCATCCTCTCTTCCATCTTCTCCTCCATCTTCTCTTCCATCTTCTCTTCCATCTTCTCTTCCATCTTCTCTTCCATTTTCTCTTCCGTCCTCTCTTCCATCCTCTCTTCCATCTTCTTCTCCATCTTCCCTTCCATCCTCTCTTCCATCAACTCTTCCATCTTCTTCTCCATCTTCTCTTCCATCTTCTCTTCCATTTTCTCTTCCATCTTCTCTTCCATCCTCTCTTCCATCTTCTCTACCATCCTCTCTTCCATCCTCTCTTCCATCTTCTCCTCCATCTTCTCTTCCATCTTCTCTTCCATCTTCTCCTCCATCTTCTCTTCCATCCTCTCTTCCATCTTCTCTTCCATCTTCTCTTCCATCTTCTCTTCCATTTTCTCTTCCGTCCTCTCTTCCATCCTCTCTTCCATCTTCTCTTCCATTTTCTCTTCCATCCTCTCTTCCGTCCTCTCTTCCATCCTCTCTTCCATCCTCTCTTCCATCTTCTCTTCCATCTTCTCTTCCATTTTCTCTTCCATCTTCTCTTCCATCCTCTCTTCCATCTTCCCTTCCATCCTCTCTTCCATCTTCTCTTCCATCTTCTCTTCCATTTTCTCCTCCATCTTCTCTTCCATCTTCTCCTCCATCTTCTCTTCCATCCTCTCTTCCATCCTCTCTTCCATCTTCTCCTCCATCTTCTCTTCCATCTTCTCTTCCATTTTCTCTTCCATCTTCTCTTCCATCTTCTCTTCCATCTTCTCTTCCGTCCTCTCTTCCATCCTCTCTTCCATCCTCTCTTCCATCTTCTCTTCCATCTTCTCTTCCATTTTCTCTTCCATCTTCCCTTCCATCCTCTCTTCCATCTTCCCTTCCATCCTCTCTTCCATCTTCTCTTCCATCTTCTCTTCCATTTTCTCCTCCATCTTCTCTTCCATCTTCTCCTCCATCTTCTCTTCCATCCTCTCTTCCATCCTCTCTTCCATCTTCTCCTCCATCTTCTCTTCCATCTTCTCTTCCATTTTCTCTTCCATCTTCTCTTCCATCTTCTCTTCCATCTTCTCTTCCGTCCTCTCTTCCATCCTCTCTTCCATCCTCTCTTCCATCTTCTCTTCCATCTTCTCTTCCATTTTCTCTTCCATCTTCTCTTCCATCCTCTCTTCCATCCTCTCTTCCATCTTCTTCTCCATCTTCCCTTCCATCCTCTCTTCCGTCCTCTCTTCCATCCTCTCTTCCATCCTCTCTTCCATCTTCTCTTCCATCTTCTCTTCCATTTTCTCTTCCATCTTCTCTTCCATCCTCTCTTCCATCCTCTCTTCCATCTTCTCCTCCATCTTCTCTTCCAACTTCTCTTCCATCTTCTCTTCCATCTTCTCTTCCATCCTCTCTTCCATCTTCTCTTCCATCTTCTCCTCCATCTTCTCTTCCATCTTCTCTTCCATCTTCTCTTCCATCTTCTCTTCCATCCTCTCTTCCATCTTCTCCTCCATCTTCTCTTCCATCTTCTCTTCCATCTTCTCTTCCATCTTCTCTTCCATCCTCTCTTCCATCTTCTCTTCCATCCTCTCTTCCATCCTCTCTTCCATCTTCTCCTCCATCTTCCCTTCCATCCTCTCTTCCATCCTCTCTTCCATCTTCTCTTCCATCTTCTCTTCCATCCTCTCTTCCATCTTCTCTTCCATCTTCTCTTCCATCTTCTCTTCCATCCTCTCTTCCATCTTCTCTTCCATCCTCTCTTCCATCCTCTCTTCCATCTTCTCCTCCATCTTCCCTTCCATCCTCTCTTCCATCCTCTCTTCCATCTTCTCTTCCATCTTCTCCTCCATCTTCTCTTCCATCTTCTCTTCCATCTTCTCTTCCATCTTCTCTTCCATCTTCTCTTCCATCTTCTCTTCCATCTTCTCTTCCATCTTCTCTTCCATCTTCTCTTCCATCCTCTCTTCCATCTTCTCTTCCATCCTCTCTTCCATCCTCTCTTCCATCTTCTCCTCCATCTTCCCTTCCATCCTCTCTTCCATCCTCTCTTCCATCTTCTCCTCCATCTTCCCTTCCATCCTCTCTTCCATCCTCTCTTCCATCTTCTCCAACATCTTCTCTTCCATCCTCTCTTCCATCTTCTCTTCCAGCTCCTGGATCGATCGCTACTCGTGAGGCGGAGGCGGTGGTCATCCGTCTTGCGCTAACTGCAGCCGCTGAAGCAGGGACGACGGTCCTTCCATAGCAGAAGAAGCAGAAGAAGAAGCAGAAGGAGAAGCCGGGACGTGACCGGTCAACCTGGAACCTCCGTCGGTCGGTCCTTCGGTTGATCGGAGGGACGACGGGGAGGGGGCCTGGCTGGGTGGGTGCAGGGTAGGTCGGTCGGTGGAGGCGTATATAATATGTCGTGGCGTGCATTCACCCGCTGGACGAGTGACGAGAAGTGGCGCCACCTATGCACGACATGCAGTAGCAACGTCGTATTGACTCGAATTATTATGCGCCTTCTAGCTCTTGCTGTCGTTGGCGTCGACGACTGCAAGGAAGAAGAAGAAGGTAATTGTCCGAAAGGATTTACGATTAGAACGACGTATAATACGCCACAATCACAACCTCCCGCTCTTAATTCCTATTATTTTCTCTCCCCTCTCCAGTCTTCGTGGTTTCCTTAGTAATAACCCACCCTTCCACCTCTAGTGTTTCCTGTGCTGGAAGGGAACGGAAGAGGAAATAGATGGCCGACGGATAGGAGGAATCATGTGGAGTAGTTCGCGTTGAAATGGGTTGGATGGAGCAGAAGTTAGGGAATTTCGAGAATAAATCTGTAGGTCTAATTGAATTAGTTTGAAGGCGTTACCGATTAGCAGGGGTTATTTTAAGGAATTTTCTCAACTGCACATAAATGACGTATTTTGAGACTGGACATAAGAAAGTCCTTGACCAGGGATTTGTCCCCCAAAGCTGAAGCAGGTTTTGGTGAGCGCTCGTTAATAAGCCGCTGCTCTGCGCTTGGCCTTCGACTGGAGCTTTAGATGTTTGAATATTAAGATTTTCCGACTTTATAAAAATTCATATTAAAGATCAAAATCAATTGTTATGACAAGGTTTGACTCAAAGTTCATCATGGCAAAATCTCCAAATGAATTAACGAATGAAATCAGCTAGACGTCCTTAGACGTTTAGACTTTTCAATATCCTTAATCGACTAGAGATCCCTTAAAGATCCCTTACAGATCCTCTGCTGTTACTGGAATTGGAAATAGCTCAGAAAGATTGTTAAGTGTAATAAAGTTAAATGGTCCTATGTTCCTGGACACTTCCAAAGTTTCGCTAGTAGGCCTATGTAAGGGTACGTCTAAATGTTTCTTTTCTGCTCTGAAACCCTGGTCATTAAGATCAACTTGATATTGTTTTGCTAAAGCTAAAGTTAGCAGACAAGATGAGACATTCCCCAAGAAATAAAATCTTTGAGCTAATTTCAAATTTTGTATAAAATATAGCCCAATAACTGCAAAATACGATGTAAGAGCGATAGATATCATTAGCAAACCTCCCAAATGGTCATTATTGATCGATAGGCCTATACTATCACCTACATCAACACGAATATGTACTGTTTAGGCTAATAGTTTTAACCAGGAGCCGCGCCGCCGATCTACATGTAAATGATATTTTAAAACACCATGAGTTGGCTTAGGGTACGACTGCTGGAAATTTTATATGCTACAAGCTCTGGTGTCATTCACTCACGAGAACCAGAATGTGTGTGTGTGAACATAGCCGCAGACTTGCTCCTGGGTTTGTGGAAACGAACGAGCGACCGAAGGACAATAATTTCCAATGCACGTGCACCTAGCTGGGTAGGGGTTTTGGAAGGTGATGTACCAATCCCATTTTCGAATTTTGTTAATTTCCACACTGCACTGGTGGTATTCTAAGTTGTAATTTACCGAGGTTGCTCATCATTTCAGTGCTGATAGTCATGGTTTAGGATTTTAATAAGTGTTTCGTCCCATTGTTTAAATATTTTTTACAACATTATAATGGCAACTTTTAGACTGATCCTAAAAATTGCTCACAAATTTCACGCCAAAAGGCATGGTTTGAGACTTCAATAAATGTCCCTTCCCATTGTTTACATTTCTGAATTTCCACACTATAACTGTCATCTGAACAAAATTGCTCTTTTTAAATGCTGACAGCTGTGGTTTTAGAGTTTAGAGAGTCTCCTCCTTATTGTTTAATTTTTTCATTTGCACGCTGTTAATCTGGCATTTAAAGCTGTCATTTGAAAAAATTACTCATAATTTTCTTTTCTCGTCCATTGATTGAAAAAATTCATTTGCCCACTGTTGTAATAGCATTTTAAGCTGTTACCTTGACAAATTCAATCATAATTTGGTACTTTGGATGCGATCACATAAACTGAAAAAGGGTGCGTGTAATATGGGGATATATGGAGAATTTGGAAGAAAATTTGAGTATGCATTGACCTACAATCCTACATAATGTATGTATGTATTGGATAGCCTGTGTGACTGAAAGGCTAGCTCAGTCTGGATGTCAGGGCCGGATTAACAAAATTTTAATGTTCGGTAAAA
This sequence comes from Lumbricus terrestris, assembly GCA_949752735.1. Classification (NCBI taxonomy): domain Eukaryota; kingdom Metazoa; phylum Annelida; class Clitellata; order Crassiclitellata; family Lumbricidae; genus Lumbricus; species Lumbricus terrestris. The sequence goes on from OX457038.1 coordinate 26,541,847, forward strand.
CTGTGGGAGCCCAAACCTTACAGAAGCACGACAAAATGACTCACAAAACGTGTTATATTCAACGAATCAACATTCGTCTATTATTAGGGCCTAATTCATTACTTATATTAGTTTTAACATTATCAACAGGTCTTTTAATAGTGTTAAACAACCGATACACCTTTTACGGTTTAAGAATATTATATTTATATAAAGACTTAGTGATTCATGGTCAGACCATGCAGCACACAGCACTCGTAGGCCTACAAGCAAACCGTGCAGAAGCGATTTTATGCCCCAAATAAATTCTTGGCTATGAAAATTTCTGGTAGACCTGCAGCAGAATAACGGCCAGGGCAAATAGTTCTTACCATGGCATTTGGCCTGATTTGCCCTGCTGTGCATGGCCCCCACACTGTTTACAAACTAAAATATATTTTCGCGGTTATGCCAGTAATGATATCCATCCATCCATCTACCACTGTCTCTTACACGACCATCCATCCACCCCTCGTTCCTTCCTTCCAAACAGAGACAGAGACGGAGACATTATTTCATTATTTCACCCATATCCATCTATCCATCCATCAATCCATCCACCCACCCACCCATCCACCCATCCATCCATCCATCCACCCACCCATCCATCCACCAGACCGTGGCTCAGGCTCCATCCTGCTAAGATCTATTATTATGAGCTTGCACCCCGGTGTATGTCTCTCTAGACAGCCGTTCACTGCGCTCAGCTGCTCGTGCTTGTTCTTTTTTCGAGTATTGTGACCATGAAACGACGAGCATTCTCGGTAGTGGGCACAGTTATCTGGAATAGCCTCCTCGTGACTATCTCGCTTCCCGTGATTCTGCTGTCTCTTTCGTCTTCTCGACTTTTCTTTTTGACAGCGCCTGCCTTGGGAGCGCATTCGAGTAAAAATCTGAAGGGGCTCTATATAAATTTATGAGATGATTGAATTCGTAAAAATAGAGTGCGTACTGCATGTAGGCCTACTCAATGTTATTATCACGCCATGTCATAATGCGTAGCATAGCATTTGAGTTCCGATAAGGTGATTATTAAGTGTTTAAATAAGCAAAAAACATATTATAACTGTTACTAGCATTTCTGACTGATTTTAAGATCAATTTGCCTGGCAATGAAAACTGCAGAAAGAGCCCCCACAATTTTTAAATAAGCAAAAAACTTATAACTCTTACTAGCATTTCTGACTGACTTTAAGATCAAACTGCCTGCATGGCAATGAAAACTGCAATAAGTGCCCCTACATGTTCAAAAGTTGCATAATGCTAAAGTAACTAGTTTTTGAATAATTTGACAATTTTTCATATATTTTGAACTCAGTTTACTATTATAATTAGCAATGATGAAAAATTCCTATTCCATGTGTGGGGCCCATAAAGTGTGGGGGGCCCCTGTTCGGCCGAACATGTCGAACATGCCTTAATCCGGCCCTGCTGGATGTCTGCCTGATTAATTCTTTTCTTCTCATCGCCTGTCTCCAGTTAGATACTTGATTGGGTCGTTATATTATAGTAGACTATTTTGCTTTATGCGTCTGACTGTCCCTTCCTGCTTCAGCTTGTCAGAGTAAGCGGCAAAAGCAGGAGAAAGTAGACTACGATGGCCAAGAAGTTGTCATTATGGTATGAAGCAGCGGCGCCCGCAGGAATTTTTTCTTGCACGCACAGAAATTTTCGAAGGAGGGGAACAGAGAAAAAATTTCGTCAAAGTCGCCGAAAAAAATGATGCCTTTTTTTAGTCATCAGCCAAAATTTTCCCAAAAACATACCTTTTCCATCCGCCGAAAAAACTGATGACCTTTTTTTTATCCATCGCGCTGTACGCACTTGCGTACGTGCGTACGCCTGCGGGCGCCGCTGGTATGAAGGATATATCAACCTACAGCAGGCCTTGAATCTGCATCCGCCCATACATTTAGCCTACTGCAAGTTCTTCTGTCTGCAGCCTATAGTACATGTATGTGTGATTTTTAGCAGAACCTTGTCTTCGATTACGTCACCCTTTTTCCCCGCTCTTACTTCATGCACGCGGGTGACCTTCGCTGTATCGGTCTAATGTTTGACTTGAAAACTGTATGTAATCACCATATCTATATATAGTTCACGCCAAATTTCAAAAGGCCTGCTCTTTTCCTGAATATAAATATCACCCAAATAAACCGCCTCAAAGATGTTCACTTTGGGCTGTTACTATCATGTTTGTGTCCAACTTTTTACCACTAACTTCTCGTCGGTTCACGCAACTAGGCAAAAAGTAACTGCACAAGATCTGATTTTCAACTGCACAAATCTCTTTCCCAACTACACACTTTGTGTCCAGCTGCACGTTAAAATAACCCCTGCCGATTAGAATCGTGTAGCAAAATGGAAATTCGAGAGCTATTGGAACATGTGGAAAAATCTGGAATGTCAGGAGTCTTGTGGATTTTTATGCTATTCTAATTGCCAATCAGTAATATTGTAGTAGGCCTACGTGATAAATTTTATCCATTTATGCAACTGATTTTAATTTGACAGAATCTAACAGAATCTAATTTTCACTTTCCCTTGGATTTAGGGCTTGCTATAGTAGGCCTAATACTATGAAAGATTCAAGTGATGCTATGGACATAGGAACAGCAGTTCGTTCATCTGTATAGAGGTCCAATAGCTGCTCTTCAACTTTTATAAAACGTTGCAGATTCTCATCTGTAACTCAATCTAAAAATATCTATTGCGTTGGGTTTTTTTACTGCACAAGGCACGTTTGGATGGTCGCAAATCCAAGTTAATCGTTGTCTGCAGGAATCAGGTAATCTGTTGGAGCAAAATTAGAAAAACTGACAGCCACAGATTCTCAACATATAGCCTAGGCCTATAATTTTTGTGATAAGAAATAATAGACCTACAGAAGACACTCTCTCTGGACAATTTACAAAGCTATACGCACCAAGGTTTTTATCACATTATTCTGCCTCTTTCTGGACCGAAGGCTATTCGTGAAAAAGAATTTGCTTAAAAGGTCTTTGAAAGATAACTACGTGCTATATTATTAGAATACTTGTAAATTAAAAACTTTTCAGCGGAGAATATATATAGCAGTCTGTGTTGATAGATGCGGATTGACTCGTGACCCGGGTCTGAATAACTCAATAGCCAACTGAATAACGTGACAAGATTACTGAAACTAATTGAAGGATTCAATATTTAGCAGACACTCTTGCCAGTCAGCTAATACGCTGCCACATTGAGATGCTAATAAATCAGGATCATGTTTTTTAAATAATTGCACAGCTTAATCGTTGCTATTCATTTTCAGTTTTCTGCCACGTGTCTGCACAGAGTTTCCTTTGTCGAGACGAATTACTTCGCACACAGTGGCGTAGCTACCATGTGTGCAATGTGTGCAAAGCACACGGGCCCACGACCTCCAGGGGCCCACAGTGATTGCTAAATTAGTAATCTAACCTAAGTAGTAATTCGCGTATTTTTGTTAAAGATGTATTTTTGTTAGCACATTTTTATTACTTCGTTGCACTTACTCATGACGCCTGTCAAACAATACTGGACTACTTTTAACTTGTTTTTCGTCTCGAATCATGACGGTCAGATTGCAAGATGACGTTAGCGTGTGTGAACAATGATAGAGAATAGTTCTTATACAGTTGAGAACATGAAACGAGCTTAAGCTAAGATTTTCATTTCGCTTATTCGCCTTCCTGTGCAAAGGGTAAGGGGCCTAAAGGCGTAAATAAGCTATCTAGGATAGGTGTGATAATGAGGCTATATCTCCGTCTATAGATCTGTCACACTCGTGTATTGTAATTAAGCGGTGTGCCGCAAAAACGCTACTTGTCATCATAGATTGAGTATTCGCATATTACGAATATTAAGATTTTCAAATATTCACGAATATTAACGAATATTAAAACTGCCAACGAATATTATATTCGTAAAATATTAGCCTATGTTCTTTCAGGAAATTCTTTATTCTTAATTCTTATTTTGTTATTTATGAAAATGTTTAACTTTTACAGAATGAATTGTACAAAATTGAATTAGCCTACGCATAGGCCTAGGCCTATATCAGTTACAATAACTTTAATAGATTTATTGTTAAAAACTTCAAGGTCTCAGCTGGGTCTGGCCAATGTGGCCATGCAGCATTCATATTACATTCGATACTTAATGTTAGTCAAATTTGTCTGACTTTTGACCATCCTCCCCAACGGAAAATAGATAGAGTCACCGATGGCAGTTGGCAATTAGCAATAATAGTAGGCTAAATTAGAAATAGACTTTAACTGCCTATAATAGTAACTGCAAATTGACAAAGTAGGCCCTACGTATAGTTTTAGGCCTATATCAGTGTTGCAGGATGAGTAAATATAGGCCTAAATGCCAACGCAAAAAATAATAGTGCCAGATCACAAGCAAAAATTATCCCGATCTCAGCGCCTCGCATATTTTAATTCAGCCTTGACCTGGTTGCGAGTGAATGTCATGGAGACATACAGAAACTTAAACTGCGTTACCGGGAAACTTTGCGGTTTCGATGCTTCACTTTAATCCGTTAACGAATATTTACGAATATTTACGAATATTAAAAAATCTTAATATTCACGAATATTTACGAATATTAAACCCAAAAGTCACGAATACTCAATCTATGCTTGTCATGTTACTCATGCAGTCACGCTCAAGCATTCCAGTCATTTGCTGGAGCCTGGATATGGTAACGGTAGTGATCTGACATCTCCCTGAACCAGGATGAGAATTGAGGTGTTTCAGCCCTCACTAGTCTTTCTTTTTGTTTACCTGTTTACATCCCAGCTCCACAGTTACTTTCCACAATATTATTCTCATACTGCTCTCAACTCCTCTCAGCTTTCACCCTCCCTCACCCCAATCAGAGAGACGCCAAATTTAACACTGGCGGATAAGGGTCTTAGGGAATCACGTAATTACCCCTATTTTTGCGCTATCAGGAATATTGCTACCCTTATTTTCAAGTACTATGATTGTGCTGTTTTGGTGTGCAAATTGCAAATCGCACAACAGAATAGATGATTGACATTTTTGCAGAACCAAATGCTAGAAAGAAAACTCTACGATACCATGCCATTGTTTTAAGAGGGTTTACCAGTATATGCCTACAAACACTAAGTGGATGAGTAGGCCTATGCTGCGTGATAGATTTTAAATTCGACTGAGATATCAATGCACTTTTAATTTATCTGTCTCATTTGTGCAGCATTCGTGTTTATTCTGTGAGTTGTATTGCAAGTATTAGGCCTAAAAGCAAAATGCCATTGATTAGCTATAGTGATTTTTGATTGCAAGAACGCAAGCATACCGGCCTTACAAGGCCAAACAGGGGCCCATGAGGGACCTCTGCACACGGGCCCATTAAAAGCTAGCTACGCCACTGTTCGCACACAACTCCTAATTGTTCGCTTGGTATTCTATATCTTCTTATCATAGTTTTATCCTTTCTGTCACATGTTGGTCTGTTTGCGTTTAACTGTATACTGTATAGATTTCAGTTGTACGCTGGATTTCTCGCTCCTTCCCTCTTTCATTCTACCTCACTTGGATCACTGCAACGCTCTTCTCCCCTAATCCTCCCTTCCTCCCTTCCTTCTCCTCTCCGGTCTCTGCGGCTACACTGCGGTGTTAATACTACACTGGACCACAGCGCAGACGTCTGCAGCAGCAGCAGCAGCAGCAGCTGTCTAGTCGCGTTGATTGGATTATGCGCGTCACACTATCTGGCTGTCCATTCATAGCACTCGCTTGCTGATCCCAGTATATACGCTGCTGCTATGCAAGGTTTCAATGCTATTGCGGGCAGCTTCGACGGTCGGTCGGTGGGTCGGTCGGTGTTCGGTGCTGTAGACCTTGATTAAATCGGCATGCCATGTCGCCAACGTTGGTCGGAGAAGTCTGTCCGCCCAGTCATCAGTGGATGCTGTATCCTTTAATCTTATTCAGCTCCCTCCCATCGCACCGCCACCACCGCATCCTGCACGCCGCCCAGAGTCTTCGGCTCTTCTTCTTCTTCTTCCCTGCATGGACCTCAGTCTTATACAGCAACCTTAATACGGTAATCTGATTGGTTTGCCTGACAAGGATTGCACAGCACCGTCAGTAACATGCGATGCAACGCACGAGTTTGACTTGGGTCTGGTTTAGACATATTATGCACGAAGTGTTTCCTGGACGACGACAACAGAAGATGTATGACTGGCAGATTATTTAGCAATGCAAATTAATAACAGAAATTGGAAGTATAGATTCTAGTGGATCTTTTCTTTCACAAGAGATTGTGTTCAGCCAAACGATGATGACAATTCAGAATTTCGGGCAAAACTGTTTTTCGGGCAAGCAGACCTGAGAAATGACTAAAAAAGGTCGTCAACTTTTCGGGCAATTTCGGGCTCGTCTGTTTTTCGGGCAAGCTGACCGGGAAATGACTTTTAAAAAGGTCGTCAACTTTATTCTGGGAAAAAGTTGTATTTTTCACAAGATTTCAGGGTTTTTTAGGGCAGAAGTTCAATCTCTGCCCCCCCCCCACCACATGGCTCAAATCTCCCGAACGCCTATGATTCAGAGTGATATAAAGCTGTTCCTGTTAAGGTGCGCCATGCAACAACCTAACACATGCTGATACAGCGAAGTCAACAGTTAGTTGATATACAGGGTGCGGCCAAAAAAAGAACCTATTACGAAAATTGCGATTTCTCAAAAACCGCTGAATATTTTCTTACAAATATTTTCATTCTTATTCGTAACATATTTCTGCATATTATTTGAAAATTTTATATTAGCATCTTTATATTTGTGATCATGACATCAGGCAGAAGAAAGAACTGCATTTTTCAATTTAACGCGGCATTCACGAAATAGGAAATCATAATTTTACATAAGGTAGCCTGCATTGTGCCATAATAAGGTTTTCTTCACCGATAAAAAGATCTTTTACATCAATCCACCCATTAATACTCAAAACAACCGCGTCTGGGCGAAGAAGAAAAAAGCCGATACCCATCCAAGCCGCCTGTTGGTCGAGAGAGCCAAGTTCTCTCCCAACATCATGATTTCTGCAGGTGTTAGCTATGAGGGCAAAGGACGCTTGCATTTCATTGACGAGAAGGCCACAGTCAATGCTAAGTACTACGTGGAGAATCTTTTGCCTAAGCTTGTCGATGACTGTCACACTGTCTTGGGAAATCAGTTCACTTTTCAGCAAGATGGAGCGCCCGCTCACGGCGCCAAGCTGGCCCAAGATTGGTTAACAAGTCACTGTCCGGACTTCATCGACAAGGATTCGTGGCCGCCAAATTCCCCAGATATGGACCCACTCGACTATTCTGTCTGGGGTGCAATGCTTGAGACTTACAACAAACTTCCCACAAAGCCAAAGAATATTTCTGAACTGAAAACTACGCTGCAAATCATCTGGAATGACTTGCCATGCACTTGAGACCATTCAGAAGTCTGTTCTGGGCTTTCGAAAATGTCTGCATGCTTGCGTAAAAGCAAACGGTGGTCACTTCGAACATTCATTGCACAAAACTTAACAGTTTGGCCTAATCTTGTCATTTGTCAATAACAATAAGTAACCTTGCGCTTTGTTACATTTCTGTTTGCGTCGCTACTTTGTTACTTATTGCTGTTATTGCTGTCACTAAACGTCTGTTGATACGAAAATAACATTGTTTCACTTTAGGGTTGCACCATTTTGGTGTTCATGAATCGAATTTAGGCTAATTAGATTTAGCCAAATTGTAGATAGATATGTGTCAAATAGACTGGCGAAGTTTTATAACAAAATATATTCATCGGTTTTTGAGAAATACGGTAGCGATTTTTGTAATGGGGTATTTTTTCGGCCGCACCCTGTATTTCAAAAGAGAGCAGTGTAGGCTACGAAGAATTTGGTTTACAGACGAAAAGACATTTACTCTTGTCTGGATTAATTCTCAAAATGATCGTGTTTATTCTGATGCAAGAAAAATGTTCCAGTGATGCCGACGTTTAGACAAAAACTGCTGAGAACCGAGGTGGACACATTGAATTTGATTTCTGATTCTGTATGAATAAACATTTGGCAGCAATTTACTTGTCTTTTATATAAGAAAAAGCGTTCAAATAATTTATTATTTAAAATTATGCTAGGCGGTATCACTTTTTATGCGCCACCCTGTACGTACATAGAAAATAACAGATAAGAGAAATAACCTGATAAGTGATTACGATGATCGATCAGAGATCAACCTGATCTGTCATTTTAGCACAGTTGTAAGAGAAGTGATCACGCGATAAGCGGTAAATGTGTTGAATTAAGAGATCAACTGCTAAAAGATTAAGACGATCGCGAGATTAACGTGATACAAGATAAACATCACAGGTTAACGTGATGAGTTGAAGTGCACATAATATCTGAGAGATTAACGCAAAAAGACAGAAGTGATATCTCAGACATATAGGCAACACACAGTAAGGCCAAAGGAATTCGACAATTCGCTCCTATAGTAATATCGCTGAAACATCAAAATATGCTTGGCCGTTGCAGTTCGGACCAACAGGACAACCAGATCCAAAGCCGCCCGTCGTCGCTCACTGCAGGGCGACGACGGAAAGGCGATACATTCTGACGGCTGTACATAGACACTAGAGTGACTAGACAGTCAGACGATTCGACACAATGAGCAGCGTTTGATCTAGACGTCTCAAGGGGAGGGGGAGGGGAAAGTTCTCCAGGAATGAGATTACCCCAGAAATACCCCAACGGTGTTGTTCACACGTAGGCCTATATACGTACCATTTCCTCGCCCCAGAAAAATGGTACACGCAACATACCCCTCCAGAAAACTCGACAGCTCTTGTTTACCTACATATAATAATTATGTCAAGTTCTCGTCATAATAATTCAATTCGATTGCGCAGCATCGAAATACTAAAAAAGTCATTATAGAACTAAGAGTACAAAATTTACTACACATTTCTCTGTAATTTTGACGAAGAGACTAAAAAAAGTCGTCAAGAAATTTTCGGCCAAGGATGTCTGACTGAGAGGTTGCCGTCCTCCCAAAACGGGGTTTTTCCAACCCCACCCCCTCCAGATACCTGAACCAGCCTCTCCAAGCATGCAGGTGGCTACAAATGAAAGACTGCACAATGAAGCCTTGGATAATTGCTGTCAAATAATTATTGATCTCTGTGAGACGATCTTACTAATGAAGGACTGCAGCTAAGAATAGACTGATGCATCACGTGATGCTCTATGCGTCGTCGTCGTCATCATCGTCATCATCGTCATAGTCGTCGTCGTCTTCTGTCACTGTATCCTAACTACAGCGATCAGTCTTGAACCCAATTAGCAGACTATAGAGTCGACCATATATAATTATATATATACATAAATAAAATTCCAATACATTCGGACAACGGCAAATATATATATATATATAAATATATATAATATTATATATACATATATATAATATTATATATACATATACATATATAAATATATATATATAATATTATGTATACATATATATATATACTGCAAGTTGCCGTCTGGTTTGCATGAAGGAATTGGAACCCAGTGCGACTATATACGCGAGTGAAATTGAAATGCGTCAGTGCATAACGCCGCTGGGCTCGCAGACAGATAGACAGAGCAACAGAAAGGCTGAAAGATAGACAAACAAACGGATAGACAGAGCGACAGACAGACAGATAGACAGACAGAGAGAGAGAGACATTGCGTCGCAATTGACTCAGATTAAATATTTTCCTCGTTTGAGACTTCGTTTCGTAGACGCTTCGTTCTTTCACATTCCTCCCTCCATCCTTTCTCCACCCTTCTTCCCTTCCTCCATCCCTCCCTCCCTCAATTCATTCGCTTCCCCATCACTTCCATCTTCCACCCTCCTGGCTATTCCTTCTCGTCACCGTCGTCCCTCCCCAGAGTCAAAATTCATCAGCGTCGCAATCTGTCGCTTATTCGCAATCGCCAATGCAAACGCAAATCTCATTTCACGCCCTAAATCAGTCTACATCTGTCTCCGCATTTCTGTCTGTCTCTCTGTCTCTCTGTCTCAGTCTCTGTCTTGTGGCACTAGACCTCTCTGGCAAAGTAGTTTCCTGTGTAAGTCACTTTATATGGTCGCCTGCCTGTCTTTCTGAAATTGCCTGTGTATAGTATTAGCCCGGAGCCTCCTTTGAATCTCGACGACAAGAAATTGGCGCAGCGTAACTAGTCCAAATATTCGGTTTGGCGGTAAGTCCGTCTGTGTGTACGTCTGCCTGTCTGTCGCTGACTGCCTGTAATTGTATCTTGCGGCGTCGTATACGTATACTTGACACGAATGACGAGGAGGATGAAGAAGAGGAGGAGGAGTAGGACAGCGAGTGTGTATATAGAGGCGTGTCTGCGTGCTGTATGTCGATACAAACATGACCGATGATATATAGGCCGTCGGTCGGTAGGTCGGTCGGTCTATATGCTGCTGCTGCTGGTGATGGTAGTGGTGGTGGTGCTGTGTATACTTGCTGGTCTTGACGAGAAGTCGGTGCAAATGAGCGTCGAGATGTGGATGCTTTGAAGTGGGGCAGGAGTCTGTGTCTACTGCCACCGTCGCTCCACCACTACCACCACCACCACCACTTCCCCCCTCCTCCACCACCACCACCACCACTTCCTTCTCCTCCTCCTCCACCTTCCATGTCTGGAAGCAAATGAGACTGCTCTTTGCTCCGGAAATAATTCCATTTCTGGTCATGAAATGGAATGGAAGCATCAAACAGAAACTCGCTGCAGCAACTCTCCATCCTATTTGGCAGATTGTGGCTGCTCTACATGCTGCATACGAAGCTGCCCTTCCACCGCCCACCGTTCCGTCCATTCCCCTCCGTCTGCTCTGCCTGGGTCGACTGACGAGAGACGAGGGTTAAAGCACAACGCTAAGTGCGCCGTCTGCGCAGCAAGCGATGGGCAGCGCCTCCAGGAAGCGCACGCCTTCCCTGCGCAAACGATTTGGGATCAGTGATGAGAAAATGGCGACTGATTAGAATTTTGCATTTAATAATGTGATCTTTCGTCCAGGCGTCTGTTTCTAGATCCTCGGGCGATGATGGACACGATTCGTCACATCGGTGGCAGAAAAAGAAGCGGAGTTGTCATCTATAGCAACACGTTTTCATCACGCATCTGCTCGATTTTCATGAATATAAATAAAACGCTTGCCTATTATATGCCTACGGTAACTTCTTCTTTCATGAGACTTCAATGGACTTTCGAGATTACACAAAATAGATTCATTCACCTATCCAATCTAAAAGTCAGCTGAAGTCCCGAAAATTATTTTAAAAATCAAAGTATTTATATAAGTGTATACCAACTGCCTATACGTTGTTTGGTGCAAACACGCATCGGAGAAAATAGCATTCTAATCATGAATGATTTACTCGTTGGGCTGCCTGAATGAGGATATAGCCTATAGGAATCCTACAGTCATTCGGTCATGAGAGCAGTGAGTAAGGAAGCGTCTTTAAAACTTTCGGAAGCAGTTGGCACGCGGTAGAAGCCCATAGAAAAATTTCAACATGGCGCTCAACTCTACAATAATATTTTAATATTATGATGAGACATTACATAATAAAAATATTATTCTAGTGGGAGCACATGCAATAAAAACCTATAAACTTATCGTCAATTACTGTAAGCGAATGACAAATATAGGCACATAGTTTTCAGATTTCGCTCGTGTCTTTCCCCTTCTGAAAAAGGTAAAATTGAGCTAAATCTACAATATTTGTAAGTTTGCTATGAATTTCGATTTATTTGTAATCCTTAAAACAATCAGGCCTATACAGCTTCATCCATGTGTGTGTGTGTAGGCTACATGTATTTGCAGTTTAACGTGACTGTGTGATAACAAAGACCATTTATAGCGAGGCACTCCTCCTTTATCCAGGTTTGGGACTGGCACTGGCAGAGTGCAACCAGTGGCGGAGTTATCCATGTGTATACCGTATCAGCTGCTAAAATCGTTTGACCTCTTGAGTCATGGTGCATTCTTACTGTAGGCTATATATTAGACTTTGTGAAACTGTGCCATTAGCACAGAAGCAAAGCAAAATGGCCGAAAGGAAACCGGGTCGAGAACCAGAAGGAGAGTGAGAACCAAAGCCTGTCGCAAACGGAGAAAGCCAGTGGCACAGCGAGAGGAAAGTTGTTGGATATGGCGGGAAACGATAAAAATATATACGAGATGATTTTCAGATGTAATGATGAAAACGATTAAGTTATTAGAATCAGATGACACGCAACCTATATTTGCACATGCCGTATCAGTTAGATTTTTCTTGCAGATTTTGCTTTAAAATCTGCACTGCATGCGCTCACCATTTTCGATTTTCAAATTCACTGTTTCACATTCACGACTGCACCTTTGGCATATAACAGCAATCCCCAAATTGAAGAGAACGGTCGACTGCGTAGAATTGTCTTGACAACCATGAAGAAATTAAGGAGAATACTTTATCTTTGGCCTCAAAGTGGTTACATGCAAACATGATCTTAATTTAAGCTAGTTTTAAAGCTATGAGAACTTTAACCTGCATTCTAGATTGCCCATTTTCCGCAAATTGTTTTGTTGCATTGATTTGTATAAAATAGAAAAAGACAAAAATACCTTTAACGTTTCCTAATTCTAATTTACAGCTTGAGTAACAGCATTTCATGCTCGAAATTATTGTAAGATAATTGTAAGTGCTATTGTAAGATATTGTAAGTGATTATGAATGTCCCAAATAGGCCTAAAGCACTACTGTGTTTGATGAAATTGCAATATGGATGACATTAAAAAATAATTAAATACACGGTGCTTCAAAGGGGTCGTTTTGCCATGCACCTGTAGCAACCCCCTTGTTGCCCATTTGTATTTTCTGACAACCTTTGCAACTTCTAAGGCCTAAGAGCACTTTAGAGAGGCACAGTGCTCTATTTTATGCTGAGGGCACTCTCTCTTCTTTTCAGCATAAGAAAAAATTACATTGAAAATTTATGGTCAGGGTGAGGGTTAAAACGCCCTCAGAGTGGCGCTTTCCCCTTGCTAAGGCATTCCAAAATTGATATGCTAAAGTCACATTTATTGTGTACAGTAATTTGATATATGGTATACTTTCAACCTATGTTTGTATTAATGGCCATGCCTGGCATTGCGGCAGCATAAGTGGTACAAAAGTGGCAGCACTCTTACAAGGAAAAACGGGAAAATAAATTTCATCAATAAAAAATAACCAAATCGTCAAAACACAAATGGCTCACTATTATCTCAATAGGGTAACAACCAAAAATTAACCAGAACAGTCAAACTGCTCACTACATATCACAGGTGGGACAGAGAGGGAAGGGGCGTTTTACCCCCTCTACCCTATTGTGTGGCCTTTAGACGTATTGGCTGATAAAAGAATAATTGTTACAGGAACTTGAATCGGAAACGAAACCATATAATGACCACGTTTATCGTACTAAATAGCTCTATTCAGTTTCCATCGAAAGGTAGAATTTGTGAGTTACGCTCTCTGTGTTTAGACTATCCAGTTTCAAAAATGGCGGCAGATAATTAATATATGGCGGCATATAATCTGTGAATCAGAAGTCAGACCTATACCTGGTATTTTGATACATAATTGATGACTATTCATGATACGGTTGACATAATGGTCATCAAACCTTAAAGTGCATGTGTAACATTGTGTACAGACCTACTCCATGAAGTCATAATAGCAGGGCATGATGCATGTTATCATCAGACGGTGTGAAATGTGGATCCGTTAAAAGAGGAAGTTCAGACAGGAACGACGAGCACAGACAACGACAGACAACCACACGGTCACAGAGACAGACAATTACACATACATGTGGCTTCTGCTTGCGCGCATTCACATTGGCAAAACAGTGGCTTGTAGATCCATTATTGTATAGACTACATGTATGTACAATAGACGTACGTGCAGTTTGAATGGCTATAATATGGCGAGTATACTGCTTTCCACGCATCCGCTCAGGTAGGCAGCCTCTCGATTAAGGAGACTTGTTCCTTTTAAGGAAACGACAAAGAAGGAGAGAGGAGACAGAGTGAGAGACGGAGAAAGACGAAAAGAGACAGGGGCAGAAAGAGAGGAGAGAGGAGAGAGGGGAGAGAGAGAGGTAGAAGGAAAGATGTAGAGGTAGAGAGAGCGGGAGACAGACAGACAGAGAGAGAGACAGAGAGAGAAACAGAGACAGACAGAGACAGACAGAAACAACAGAGACAGACAGAGAGAGACAGTGACAGAGAGAGAGAGAGAGAGAGAGAGAGAGAGAGAGAGAGAGAGAGAGAGAGAGAGAGAGAGGCACTCTGTGTTGGCAAAATCCTCTTAATGAAGGCGTCGTGATTGCGTTACCAACACATCACAAACGCAGTCACTTCAAAAGCTTCACAAAGGTTTTATGCGCGCTTCATAAAAACATGCAGAGAACTCCAACATTAATCACAGCAAGATTCTGCACGAGATGTAAATATTATGCGCATATCATTGTTATTGTAGATAAATTATGCTTGACTTAGGTATTTGTTGTTGCACTTGATAATGTGTGCAGTATCATCAGCTTAAAAGCCTTAGACTAATGATGTGGACCACAGTGGCGGCGCCAGGATTTCAGTTTTGGGGGGCTGAAGAATCGCGGAGAAAATCCTCCATTTTCACCCACCAAAATTTCTGATGACCTGTTTTAGTCATCCGACCGAAATAACGTGTGTGTGTTTCAATGGTTTCCCTGGCTCTGTGGTCTGGCACTGTTTTGTTAAAAATAGCCCTCTGGGGCTATAGCTTTCTGATAACAGGTAGAAGATGTTGCGATAATGGACTCCGTTAATTTTACTCCAGGATCAACGAAGACCAAATGGGAACGACCAAGCGTCGAAACCGCAACGAACACCATAATCGAATTGCTGAAAACCTAAATTTTGGTAGATGAAATTGAAGGATTCATATATTTCCATCCATTCAAATTTACGACGTGATAATGTTGGAATCATATTGTTGGTCCAATTCTCTAAATATTGAGAAAATTTTCGTATGATTAATCATCGGGCATTAGAGATATATGGAAAACAGTTTGTCTCACTTTTTTTATCGAACCACGGTGTATTTATAAGCATTATATTGTTATGATAAAATATATTATATAAAGTTATATACAATACATAGTGTAATGTCACAAAGGTATGTTATACATGAATGCAATAATTTTGCGGATGTGTCTTATATAAATAGTAAATATTGCACAAGAACGCTGCTGTCAAATTGTTTGCTGACTTCGCACCTTCTGTCAACGTACGGATAGAATTAATGAACAACGAGAAGAACGAATAAACGGAAGAACGAACGGATAGAAGACGAGATGACAAGTGGATGAATGAGTGAATGAATGAATGAATGAGTGGATGAATGAATGAGTGGATGAATGAGTGAATGAATGAATGAATGAATGAGTGAATGAATGAATGAATGAATGAAGGAAGGAAGGAATGAATGAATGAGTGAATGAATGAATGAATGAATGAGTGAATGAATGAGTGAGTGAGTGAATGAATGAATGAGTGAATGAATGAATGAATGAGTGAATGAGTGAATGAATGAATGAATGAATGAATGAATGAATGAATGAAGGAGGGAGCATGCAAATAAATTCGGTAGCGTGGATGGATAGACGGATGAGGCGATAAGCAGATGGATGGATGGATGGATGGATGAATGGATGGATGGATGGATGAATGGATGAATAGATGGATGGATGAATGTTCGCATGAAGGGATATGTTGGATACGTGGCGAAATGTGTGGATGCATGATGTGATTGCATGGCCACACAAGCAGATTGTTGAACGAGTGCATGGATCATTATTGAATGGACGAAAGATGGATCCAAGCATCATGGTCGTTGGTTGGTTGGATATAGCTAGTCGAATGGATGCATTGATGCGTTGATGCATTGATGCATTGATGCATTGATGCATTGATGCTTTGATGCATTGATGCAGTGATGCATTGATGCTTTGATGCATTGACGCATTGATGCATTGATGCATTGATGCATTGATGCATTGATGCATTGATGCATTGATGCATTGATGCATTGATGCATTGATGGTTGTCGTTAGACTCTAAGCTGCGGATGGTGATCGTCGCTGAATACAAATCATCATCCCTACGACGACGACGCAACTCAACGCCATTTATCCTTCTCCTTCTTCTCCTTATCCTCCTCCTTCTCCCTCTTCTTCTCCTTATCCTCTTCTGACCGACCAAGTGACGATCCGACGACCATTCGAGTAGTTGGCCAAACAGAAACAGACAGTCAGAGACATAGAGACAGACAGAGGCAGAGACAAAGACATAAAGAGAGAGACAGATACAAAGACATGAGAGAGAGAGAGAGAGAGAGAGAGAGAGAGAGAGAGAGAGAGAGAGAGAGAGAGAGAGAGAGAGAGAGAGAGAGAGACAGAGACAGAGACAGAGAGAGAGAGAAAGAGAGAGAGAGAGAGAGAGACACGGAGGGAGAGAGGAAGGGTGTTTGGCGGCCGCCGGCTAACCTGCGGACGTGAGTCAAAGGGCGAGCGACTGCCTGGGGCGATAAGGAGCGGTGGCTGCGGCCGGAGAGGGATAAGTCATAGGCGAGCAGCAGCAGCAGAGGAGGTGGAGGATAATATGGAAATGGATAGTCCTTTGTTATGGAGAACGGCACATCAGGACGGACGGACAGACGAACATGCACCGATACGCAGAGAGGACAGGCGCATTGAGGCGCTAGAAGAATGAAGACGGACACATGTAGCATGACGACGAAGGACATGAAGACTGACAAGAAACATAGAGACACAGACGAATAGATGGTCGAAGAGACAGACAAAGAGACGGACAGAACAGTGATCATCATCATCATCGTCGTCGTCGTTGGCATCATCCTCGCACTGCCTGTCGCTGTATCCGAGCATCACCAGCGGCGAAGGCGGCCAACAGCAGCAGCAGCATCAGCAGCAGCAGCAGCAGCAGCAGCAGCAGCAGCAGCAGCCACCGTGGATCGTGACAGCCGACCGACGGAGCGGCGACCGATGTGCACCTTGTCCGTCGTCCATCCTTCTCCTCCCTCCTCCCACTTCGTCCTCTGGAGGATGGATAGAGGAGGAGGAGGAGGGATAAGGGAAGAAGCAGGGTGGTCGGTCAGGGCTCCTCTGGCTGCCACCCATCATGCACCGACCGACGTAGACATCTCCCCTCCTCCTGCTGCTGCTGCTGCTGCTGATGATGCGGCTGATGTTGCGGAGGCTGGGCATATAAAAAGGCAGGAGCGCGATGCAAGACGATCCCCGCCGCCGCTTCCTGGAGACGACGACGATGCAAGGGCAAAAGGTCGTTTCGTCGTCGTCGCACAGTTAGGTCTGAAGATGTAAACGGAAGAGGAGAAGTCGATCCGGAGGATGGAGCAAGCAATCGATCGTCGTTGCCAGGTATTCGTAAAACTATGTCGTGGGTTGCCTTCTTCTTTTTCTTCTTCTTCTTCTTCTTCTTCTTCTTCTTCTTTTCTTTTCTTCTTTTTCTTCTTCTTCCTCTTCTTCTTCTTACTCCTCCTCCTCTTCTTCTTCTTCCTCCTCTTCTTTTTCTTCTTCTTCTTCTTCTTCTTCTTCTTCTTCTTCTTCTTCTTCCTCGTCTTCTTCTTCCTCGTCTTCTTCTTCCTCGTATTTTTCTTCTTCTTCTTCTTCTTTTTCTAACAAATGCGTCTACATAATAATCCGCTGATTCAAAATAATTATTATCTCTATGGTTCTGCTTTGCGTGTCTCTATGGCTCTTGAAGGAACTGATGCTGCTGCAGTGCATAGGACGCCGGCTCGGTTGTTGACAATGGCGTGTCAACTGAGTGCACATTGCCTCTCTGTCTCTCTGTCTGTCTATCTACCTCTCTGTCTGTCTGTCTGTCTGTCTCTCAAGGCCTCTTCGCCTACGCAGGCGTCCTCCGCTGTGACCTCATCCCAACCCACCCACCCTTCCAACGCTGCGTAAAACGAGACGTCTCACCAGCATTGTTCGTATCACAATCATAGAAGCGAATATTAGCAGCTGCTTCCTGGCAGACTGGGAAAGCAGCTTTGCAAACGCCTTCTGCAGTGCGGCCTTTCTTCTGCTGCTGGCGAATTGGTCTTGTTCCAATGAAACATCATGTATTGCGTTCAATCGTGCTGAATGCATTTGCTACGTAAAATTAGGACCTTTTTCTGTCTGTAGTAGCCTACGCGTGTTGGCTTTATTTGAACATGCGACTACAAAGAAAGACCCAGGCGGAGCTATAGCCGCCTATTGTCGACGCCCAACCGGAAATCTGAGCGCCTAGTCTCGGCACGATGGACTAATCGGAGGCAGTGATGCATAATATATTATGCGTAGAACAACAATAATCGGTCCTTTGTATTGTCTTCGTCTGGGTCCGATGGCCACAAAGACATGATGTAGTCATGTAGTCATGTAGTTATGTAGTCATGTAGTCATGTAGTCATGTAGTTATGTAGTCATGTAGTCATGTAGTCATGTAGTCATGTAGTCATGTAGACATGCGTCTCTTCTACATTGAGTATTTGATGTGAAAATCCCCGCACTTAAACGGCTGCACTTCCCTCCTATACATGTCCTTCAGGGCGATACGCGCCTGTATACGCGGCGTTGGGTGCGTGTAGAGCTACGATGGAGGCTGTAGTGTCTGGCTGCAGTGTCTGCCTGCAGTGCGTCTTGTTGTTAGCATCTCTGCGGTTGGATGTGGTGTGCATAAGAAGAAGAATCGATGCTGCAGCGTTGCGTGTGCACATCTGCTGGTCAACAACATCAACATGTCCGAACGTCTTAAGAACACATTTGCTTAGCTTTTCCTCTGGCTGCAGCTGAACCTAAATATATATAATCGAGCATTTTTTATTTCTCAAGTATACAAATATGTTTATACATTTCTTAGTTTGCGGTGGCCTAATTTTTCTTTCGAAACATGATATTATTATTGCTGACTCTCGGTATCTGAATGAATGGATAGACGTATAGGTCTATAGAATTAATGCGCTGTGATCATATGGACGGACGGAAGGGCGGAAAATAGACGGATATGCAGACAAAATGACGAAAAATAGGCTGATTATAAAGCCTACGGATAACAAATAAATGGACTGAAGGTCGGGGCTAAGATTTTGCTGGGGCAGGGTGTTTACTCGATGTTGACAAGCAGCCGAATCAACTAAATCATTTTCCACATCATCATGATGATTAGATCATGATCTAATCTATTGTGAAATTTCATATAAAAATATGAGGTTTAAAATTAAATCCCACCTCATTAGTTTTACTTTATGTGCTATAGTAAATCCATTATTTAATTTTTACATTATTTCATTTCGGGGGTGTTCAAACACCCAAAACGCCTCCGCTCATGCATATACGGCCTTGAATTGGCTAGTGGACAAATGGACGGAGAAAGTAAGATATATCCTACAAGCCCCTACAATTATGGACAGAAGGACTTATTAATAGACGACTATACAAAGAAAAGGGTCGA
The DNA here is from genome assembly GCA_949752735.1 of Lumbricus terrestris. NCBI lineage: Eukaryota > Metazoa > Annelida > Clitellata > Crassiclitellata > Lumbricidae > Lumbricus > Lumbricus terrestris. The sequence goes on from OX457038.1 coordinate 26,561,496, forward strand.
TTAATAGGCGAATATACGAAGAAAAGAGCCGATTAATAGGCGAAGATAAGGTCAAAAGGACTGACAAATGCACTGAAGAGGGACAGACGAGTGAGCGAACAAACAAAGCGATGAAATATCGTCATCTTAAGATTGGTTGTTGCATGCATATTATTGCATGCATATTATTGCATGCATATTATTGCATGCATATTATTGCATGCATATTATTGCATGCATATTATTGCATGCATGTTGCAATAAAAAGAACGAACCGAAGAACAGCGATAAACCGACATCGAACGGACGATTCTTATTTTAACCACGCATCATCATCATCATCATTATTATTATAGTGATGATGAAGACGACTGTATATAATATGCGGCCGATGATGATGTTGACAATCACGAGCCATGCAACTATAAGCTCCTAAGATTTCCAGAGTCACGCACGGCCAGTCGGCCCGACCAATTTCTTGAGAACCATTTAATGTGTATACGTGTATGCGTGTATAATAATAGAAGGACGCAGGTGTTTGTTAATGGTGATCTGAGTCCAAAGCATTCAAAGCACTGCATGGGCGATGCTGAGTGCTTTGATAATCAGGTCCTATACAGAGCACGCAATGTCAAAGATGGACGTCGTCGGGTTTAGAAAGAACGAACAAAAACTATAATGACCGACATTATATGCCTTCTCAGATTATGTTGACATGTGATAAATACAACAAACGTCTATATATATAAAAATTATATATATATATAGGCCTATGCCTATATTTCTCAACATTCTAAAGTGTTAATTGCATGCAGGGCACCGGTCTGCTCATGAGCGCTAACAGAACCACCTTAGAGAGTCGAGTCGAAGTATGTATATAATATAAATGAGCGATTTTCACCTTTTTAATATTTAGCATATTATAGTTACTGCTCTGCTACTGTTTTAAGAGGTTTATCGCCTGAGTTTCATCATGTTATACATCAGAAAGTCGACTGTTGCTAAGCGAAAGTTATGACTAAAGCGATTAAATTGCTAAATGTAATCGGCCCACGGCAGTGTCTTTCCGTCATAGGATCATCCGCTGGGATTGGAGCTCTTACCCCCACCCCAGCCCTCCCAACCCAACCCCACCACCACCCGAGGCATGTCAGTCTTCTTTAAGTGTTCTATGGATGTGCACGTCCTAGTGACATCATCCTGTCTCTTTCGTTGCATGTGTCTGTCTCCGTCTGCATGTCTCTCTATCCGTCTGCATGTCTCTGTCTCCGTCTGCATGTATCTGTCTCCGTCTGCATGTCTCTGTCTCCGTCTGCATGTCTCTGTCTCCGTCTGCATGTGTCTGTCTCCGTCTGCATGTCTCTGTCTCCGTCTGCATGTCTCTGTCTCCGTCTGCATGTCTCTGTCTCTGTCTGCATGTGTCTATCTCCGTCTGCATGTCTCTTTCTCCGTCTGCATGTTTCTGTCTCCGTCTGCATGTCTCTGTCTCCGTCTGCATGTCTCTGTCTCCGTCTGCATGTCTCTGTCTCCGTCTGCATGTCTCTGTCTCCGTCTGCATGTCTCTGTCTCCGTCTGCTTAATTCCGCTCAGGCGTCCTTCCTGCTCAGTGTCCGTCTATTGACGACCAGATAAAGGAAAAGCCAGTCTCTGTGGTCAGTTGTTTTTGTTCGGCGAGTTTTGTGCTTCTGGCCGGACAATGGCCCATTCGTCGGCCGGTCGGCTGGTCTGTAGTCGAACGACCACCTGCCCCTCTCAGGCCATTATGGGCGCCAATGCCTTGCTCCATTAATTTCCGGGAAAACCCCCCGCACACCAAACGCATTCACAATCACACGTCACCATCATCACATCCATATGATTCCTCATATATAATGGTAAGCCTACAGGGACCAACCTGTTTAATAAATTACTAGCGAGCCATTTGCTATTATATTCAGAATGTTTTATGTCGTATAGAATGACAGCCCTACCTCTTGTGGTTCAGTGTCTTTAGCGAACAGGGATATATTATGTTGCATCAACTGACTTTTTATAATGCGCATTTTAAAAAATCAGATCAGATATTAGAGTGCTTGACGTCAAAGCACTGGCCTATGATGGCGTCTTTTATTGCGTATAGATCTGTGTAGGCTATACAATGCTTGGTCCACGCTCAGACTTTGATTACAGAGATTAAGTTCTCTATTTTACCGAACAGCAGCGAATCATGACCGCTAAATCTCTAAATTCAGGGATTGCAGTTTCACTTCATTAGCAGCCTATAGATGCACATTTCCAGGAAACAAAAGCCTTTGTTAAAAAACAGTTTAAAATGCACATCATTAATATGCAACGTGCGCAGACAGTAGACGGTGTGCGTGGGTGAATCGTCCTATAAATAGCTTGTTCGATGACGCTATACAAATTTTAATTGCAATTGATTAAAGCAATAAAGGAGACGTAAGCAGCTTTTTCAAACAGCTGCATGGACAGTAACGATAAAGCTATTTCGTTTAACATTTTCGGAGAATTTGATATTGAATTAGCGAAAATCGCAAACCTTTTGTGTTGAATCCTTCCATCTAAAAAAGCTCTTTAAGCTTATAAATCATATCTAGGCTATAATTGATTCTCATGCCGACCTGCATAACAACTTTGTTTTCGTTTTTGCATGTCCGTCAGACTTTGCAAATAAAAATTAGCAGGAAACGTGGTTACCTACTTAAAGTTTAAGCAAGATAGGCCTATTACAGACGATTCAGATAGATAAAGTAACTAAATCAGTACACGAATAACTTAAGTTAAGGTAGGAGTAGGCCTATTAGATCTATGTCATCCACAATAATACATATATGCCTTAGCAATTTCCAATGGAATTCGCCACACAGATGTCGTCCAATGGTCACTGCAGGGTCACCTTATAATCACGTGAGGAGAATGCCTTCGCCAATTGGATGAGAAATTGACCCATAAAGCAGTTCATAATTTTTTTCTTTCATTGCAGATTTTTCATTCGTATCACAACGAAACTCATCCGTCGTCTGCTATACTTGCCCGACGACAGATGGCGACGCTATCATTAAAATTGCTGCAAGGTCGTCGAATTGGGTCATCGCCCTTTGAACAGGGTCATCGCCCTTTGAACTGGGTCATCGCCTTTGAACTGGGTCATCGCCCTTTGAACTGGGTCATCGCCCTTTGAACTGGGTCATCGCCCTTTGAACTGGGTCATCGATCGTCTTTTGAACTGGGGACATTGAAAGGCGTCGACGTTTGCTTTGGAGACAGTTGTACATAGTGTTCACTGCGGATGCTTTAGTGTGTCCTTTGAAGAATTAAGGCACGCGGTGAATGCTACGAACAACAGCTACGACTGCTCTAACAACACAGTCATCTGATTATGGACCTCAGCAGACTGACTGCAACATTAACATTGATTGCTCAGTATATACTGCAGCACGACTGTAGGTCTGTATGAATGCAGGTATTATATTAGTGTTGTCTGCTACAGTCGTTTTATCCATAGATTGAGTATTCGCATATTACGAATATTAAGATTTTCAAATATTCACGAATATTAACGAATATTAAAACTGCCAACGAATATTATATTCGTAAAATATTAGCCTATGTTCTTTCAGGAAATTCTTTATTCTTAATTCTTATTTTGTTATTTATGAAAATGTTTAACTTTTACTGAATGAATTGTACAAAATTGAATTAGCCTACGCATAGGCCTAGGCCTATATCAGTTACAATAACTTTAATAGATTTATTGTTAAAAACTTCAAGGTCTCAGCTGGGTCTGGCCAATGTGGCCATGCAGCATTCATATTACATTCGATACTTAATGTTAGTCAAATTTGTCTGACTTTTGACCATCCTCCCCAACGGAAAATAGATAGAGTCACCGATGGCAGTTGGCAATTAGCAATAATAGTAGGCTAAATTAGAAATAGACTTTAACTGCCTATAATAGTAACTGCAAATTGACAAAGTAGGCCCTACGTATAGTTTTAGGCCTATATCAGTGTTGCAGGATGAGTAAATATAGGCCTAAATGCCAACGCAAAAAATAATAGTGCCAGATCACAAGCAAAAATTATCCCGATCTCAGCGCCTCGCATATTTTAATTCAGCCTTGACCTGGTTGCGAGTGAATGTCATGGAGACATACAGAAACTTAAACTGCGTTACCGGGAAACTTTGCGGTTTCGATGCTTCACTTTAATCCGTTAACGAATATTTACGAATATTTACGAATATTAAAAAATCTTAATATTCACGAATATTTACGAATATTAAACCCAAAAGTCACGAATACTCAATCTATGGTTTTATCTGAACTATTTAAAGAAAGTTACTTTTTTCTTTGATCTTCATGTGGTATGAAAATAAGGAGATCGATTTCATAATTATTAGATTTGAGCTGAACTTGTCAGTTTTGCCAAATGTAGCCTAAGCTTATGCAAATAAGTAGGCCTATTAACCCTTTACCGATTCACTTTTAAATTTTAAGCCCGTTTCCAGCGGATATAGGCCTACTCGGGGCAAATGGGTAAAGGATTAATGAAAGCGTGAATGAAAAAATAGTCAAGGAAGAGGGGTCACGCAGAGTAATATAAGCTGTTAGCTTTTTCTGACTTCTGTTGTACTGTAGGCTACCGGGTACTTGTTGTATCACGTTTGTACTATTTGACTTTTGTGCGCAATAAACAAATTCATTAGGCCTAATTATTCACATTGATCTCTGGTTCACTGTCGGACGAAATCAGTTCTTTAATTCTGAACTGCGCCTTCAGAACTGCGGACAATAGGTCCATATCATAACTTTATCCTAGGTCTACTGTACTCTTTACTTCATCTACATACCAATGCATAGCGCTTGCAACAGCATACTCACTTCGGTTGTCTCCAGTAATCTCTTGAAGAAGTTCTTGATGTCTGCAATATTAGTGCAGTGCATTCATTGATAAACACAGACATCTCTGGCAATAAAATATAGGACTTCACTGTGTCTAGAAGTATATGCATAAAGCTGCATGGGAAGAAACTATAGTGTATACGTTCAACTCGACAGAGTTTATCTTCTACTAGTGTTGCTTTTATGTAATTCTCTTACATTCGTATAGCATAACAACACAATGACAGTGATTTAATTATGTCCCTGGGACTCACTGAATGGAGTCACTGGATACGTGTAACATGCCGAACCAATTATTCATAGACAATTATAATATTTGCTGCGGACACCATTTGACAACACAACGCATGTCTAGGGCTAGTAAACTATAACTTTCTCTATCATTATACAGTAAAGTAGGCCTCTGCTTCCAACTACTGTAGCCTACATATCCTAGCTACTATTGGATCATCTTATTTATCAAACTTTCTCGCTCGATCCATTAGCCACCACAGACAACTTGATATGCTACGCAACACCTTCAGCGTTCCCTATTGAGATGTTTAACTGACCACGAAATCAATTAATTCACATTCGAGCGATGTAATGTAGGCCCTAATGTAATGTAAATCTTCGAGAATTTCTCAGCGCCCACAAAAGCCACGTCAGGGAGACCATGCAGCTAATTCACCGGCGCTAAACGTAATTGAACGAAAAAAATGATTATTATAGTGGTTGATGTTGATGCGATTCGATTGAACGAGCCATAAAATATTTTCCGTTTGACGCGACCTCTCTTGTCGTCTTCTGCATTTATAAAGCACATAATTATTATTATAGTGGTCTGTTTAATATAGCAAAAAAGTAGTCCGTGCACCTGCGGAAATAAAGGAGGAACCATGTGAAGAGTATTGATCGACAGCTCGACCGACGTTCGGTCGCCGTGTATACGTGCCACAGTGTGCCAGGCTAACCTGATTATCTATCTATAGAGCGAAGACAGTAATTCCCACCTTTATCTTCTACAGAGACAATGCAACCACCGACACTGTTCGTGCAGCACGCTGTGACCATCCTGCTGCTGTGCGCCATGCATGCGCAAATATATGCCTATTATATATATATATATATATATATATATATATATATATATATTACGCTTAAGCTTATTATATCAATCTTTTATTCACCAAATGATGGTAGCACAATTAATAAAACAACAAAGAAATACAGCATTCACAGGACAGCATATCTGCCTGCATAGCACTAAAGACAGAAAACAGACTAAGTTTCCTTATTATAAAAGTTTGCATGCATAGGACTTCTAGGTTGACCTAAACCATATATCAAATGTTATACACAACAAGAATATATACACTGAAAATAACAAGCGCTCAAACACTTAAGGCGTGTAAGAGAAGATTGATGCAAAACTGACAACAACATTGTTGTGTGAAAGGCATTTCTGGATAAAACGCAATCTTCTGGATAACCAGCAGTCTGTAATATTAATTTCATGCATGAAGTGCAGTACAGATGCAACACTACTATGGGAGACTTTAAAAATTTTACATACTGCAGAGCTGTAAGTGTACTCTAAAGAGTTCAGCTCACTTTTGGTAGGGCTCACAGCTTCCATTCCATAAAGGAGAAACGGTTTACAGTGGGCAGCAACTAAATGCAACAAAACTGGTTCACTGAGTTTGTAGCATTTACTATACAATGAATTAAATGACCTGTAAAACTTCACACGCATTTCATGCAGACTAATTTTAAATGACTTGGCTGCAGTCAGAAAACAGCCCAAATATTTTAATTTGTCAACAAAACTGATATCTACTCCATTGACCTTAATGCACTTACATGTATTACGAAACCGTGTTCCAATCCTTATAACTTGAGATTGAGTCCTGCTTATTATATACAAGCGATCAAACGGTCTTTTTTGAAACGGCAAGTGCAAGCGATAGTAAAAAAAACCAAGAGCGATTGGCAACTAGGCCTATAGGGTCACAATATTGTTTAAAATATTGATGACGACGATGAACGATAAGCTATATATATATATATATATATATATATATATATATATATTATATACATATATATATATATCAGAGACTTCATTTGCGTAGAGACCAAAGCCTCTTCACATTGCAGTCATTGAAAAATTGATGCTTCGTTTGCAATTGCAGTGTTGCTTCCTCTGTCTCTCTAACTCACTGTCTCTGTCTGTCTGTCTCTCTCTCTCTCTCTCTTTCTCTCTCCCTGTTTCTCTCTAACACACACAAACATAGGCCTACACAGAAACGTACGTAGCATATAACATATTTGTACACTGTGTCCGGATAAAAAGTAGCCTCCACAAAAAGTGTAATAACTCGGTCAAAACTCTTAGGATTTGTCTGAAATTTTAAGCAGAGCAACAGTGACCATATTTACACGAGATCCTAAAGCCGATTAGAAATATTCGTGACTTTGTCAAATTTATGAGCGTTTAAAATGCAGCACACAAAAATTGAACTTTCCAACATGGAAAACCTGAAAAGAAGTGAAATTCCGCTATATCCGGTGTTCAAAATGTCCTCCTTGTTCACGGACACACGACCGTAGACGTAGACGCTACTGTTTGATGGTCCGGTCGATGATCACTTGGTCAAACATCTGCCACTCTTCAATCAGACGCGCCCTGCGCCCTACGGTTATCGATGTCATGAATACGCGTGAACGAAAAACGCGCCCCTCCAGTAAATGCACCTGGTACTCCGGATCGAGGTCTGGACTGCTGGGCGGCCACAGCCGAGTGCTTCCCTGGACAACTACTACGTCTACGGTCGTGTGTTCGTGAACAAGAAGGACATTTTGAGCACCATATAGGCCGACTTAAAATTAAGCTCCCGTAATCTATCAGGAGATTGACGCACGATTTCCGGTTTTAAGAACTCATTCCTCTACACAGCTATATGTCCCCGTCCCGAACTGCCACTTCAAGTAAATTCCTTAGATGTGCATACGGTGTGCTACGTAAAAGACTTCGAGCGTTAATTAAAAATGGCTAAATTCGGTAAACATCACAATCGATTCTCCATAGGCCCAATTGCATTGTGCATGCAGCAATTCCAAGTTAATTGTAGTTTAGGCAGGGTGAGAATTGCCGGGGGTTGGGGGGATTCACGACTCTACCAATGTACAAATGTTCCAGCTAAACTGTGCTAGAACACAACTTTTGAGGGCATTTTCAGTTTTCACACAGTATTTTCCCCGTGGGCAAAACATGTAGGTCTACTTTCTTGGTCACTCATTTTCTTTCAAAATTATAGTTCAATGACGTATAGCTTGCAGTGTCATATGTATAGATATGCATGCACTGATAGGAGTGTATCATTGACTATATATATATGCTTGATTAGCTTATATACATTATTATATATAATTATAGCATGACATTATATATATCATGTCATAGACTAGGTAATGATTGGACAACAGAACATTAGCAATAACTAGCAATAGCCAATCAAATTGTATAATAGGAGGAGCTTATATTATTTGTCTATATATATGTCTGAATGTACATAATAAATTAGTCAGACTCTAATCTTTGTTGGAGTGGTGACTCGTGGAGCTGTAAGCAGTCACTGAGGTGGCTGGGGCTTACATTTGGCGCAGCCGACAGGGTCTTGTCAGGGCAAACGACAGAGCGTCTACGCCGGCAGAGAGAGATAGCCGTGTTGTGTCAGCCACGTTGGTTGCATAACAGGAAAACGTCAACAGCAGGAAACGTCGGCGAGTTTTGCTGACGGAAAGAGAGACAACTTAACGTTAACAAGTTGTCTAGTTTGAGTGGTCGGGTGGGACGATCCACAGAGCCGAACTCAGACAGTGGTGGTCAATCAGTTGTTGTTTGACGGGTGTTAGAAGGGCTGATCATATCTAGGTCCGACTAACACTTTGTCTAGACTTCTGTTGACGTGGGTGTGATCTTGGAGGACAAACTGATTCAAGAGGATACAGACGTTCCAGGTCAACCGTGACAGCGGAGCAAAGGAGACGGAAGATTCTGGAGTGCAGAGGACCTGTTCAACGACGATCCTACTCTAAGGACAAGCAAGTCGATTCTCGGACGGGTTGGAGCAACGACAAAAGTCAAGGTCAACCGTTCCTGTTGGTCGTCAAAGACAAGAAGAGAAGACTTTGGTTGAAAAGATAAGTTTGAGCTTATATATTTCTTGTTATAACCTACTTACGAATCTGTGGTTTTGTTGATGTAAAGTTTATTTTGTTGTTGGTGTAATTGTCAAAACCGATTGACAGAATGGATCATTTGTCGAGTGCAAAGTGTGCTTTATTGAAGAAAATGTCTACTGAGAGAGTGAGACAGAAGTTAGTGGAGTGTGGAAGAGTGGAGGAAGAGATGTTAATGTTGAACAGAGAAAGAATGCTGGAGGAGTTGGCAAATGAATGGCTTAGAGAGGAAGGTGAAGGTGTTGAGACAAGATTTGAAGAGCTGACAAGTCAGTTGGAAGAATATGGGAGTGCGCAGAGGAGTGAAGACAGAGAAGAGAATTGGATGAGAGAGGAGATGATCTGGAGACGGGAAAAGGATGAGAAAGAAATGGAATGGAGACGAGAGAAGGATGAGAAAGAAATGGGATTGAGAATACAGGAAATGGAGTTGAGGAGACAAGAATTAGAATTTCAAAGATTACAATTGAAGCAGATAGAGGCAGAAAGGTTGGAGAGACAGAGAAAGGAGGAGAAGATGGAGGCAGAATCGTCTGCAGCGAAGAAGAAGAAAGAGAAGGAGGAAGAGTCTCCGGTGAGTAAGATCAAGAAGTTGGGTGACGCGATGAAACATGTATTACCTCGCATGCCTACGGACTTAACTGAAATTCCAATGTACTTTGAGAGCGTAGAGAATGCTTTTAAAAGTTTTGAGGTTGAGAAAGCCTATTGGGTTAAACTGTTACTACCTTTGATGTCGTACAAAGCCAGGGCTGTACTTAATAGATTGGACTACCATGAACATGACAATTATGACCTTGTCAAGGAATTTGTGCTGAAGGAGTTTAAATTAACTCCGAGGGAGTACAGGGCCAAGTTTCTGGAGGCAAGAAAATTGCCAGAAGAGACTTTTACTCTTTTTAACACCAGACTAAAGAATTTATTTAATTATTATGTGAAGAGTCGCAATGTTAAACAAGATTTCAGAAAACTTTGTGATTTGATCCTGACCGATCAGCTGAAGGAGATTTTATCTCCTGGCCCTTTACAGTTTGTTTTGATGAAGGAGGGGACTGAGTGTCTGTCATCTGACGCTATTGCTGATTTGGCAGATTTACATGTAAATAATCGCATTGGCTTTGTTGGACTACCTAAACCTGCTTTTGATAAGCCAAAAGCAAATGACGCTATGTATCAAGGTACGGGTCAAGGCAATGCAGCTGTGAATGAAAGATCGTTTGGAAAGCAAAATACTTGGGATAGAAATAAGTATGTAAGACCTGAAGTGAAAAACTGTTTCACAGAAAAGAATGAGAGAAAATGTTGGCACTGCGGTGATAAATCGCACACACTAAAGAATTGCTGGAAAAGGCAACAGAAAGAAGTTTCAGCCAGGGCATGTGCACTAGTTGAAACGGAGGTGCCGATGATACAGGTGATCAACAGACCTGATAATGACATTGAAGATGTGAGAGAGATAGAAACGGAACCGAAAGTTGTAATGAAATGTGTGATCAAGTCAGAAAAGAATGAAGAGATAAGTTTGAGAAATGAAGGAAGGAAGGAAGAAGCCACAAATTACTTTAGCAGCGGTCTAGTTCTTAAAAAATCGACTTTGCAGCATGTAGGCATTGAAATAAAACAGAGTGGAAGTAAGAACAAGAGGATTCGTTGTCTGGTTGATTCAGCTACTGAAATTCCTGTGATAAGTAAGGAAATAATAAAAGGCATGCCAGTGGAAGAAATGGGTAATGTGAGTTTGCAAGGTGTTGCTGGAAAAGCTATTACAGCAAAGCTGGTTAAATTGGAATTGAGATTGGTGAACGAAGAAATGGATAAGAATGACAAATGTTTAAATATTGGACCTTTTATGCCAATAATTTGTGCAGTGGTTGAAGATATGACAGGGAAAGAGACTTGTTTGTTACATCCTGAGATTATTGCAGAATTAAAATTATTGCCACAAATTCCTATTCTGGGCGCCAACATTCAGTCAAATATGATGACGAGATCACAACTTCAAAAGGCTGAACAAATGAGGAAGGAAGTAAGCGTGGTTGAGGAGCCAAACAATTTAGATAAAACTGAAATGACAGATTTGCACTTGGATAATTTGTTTGACTTGGAAAAACAGGAAAGTCAGGCAGATAACGCGGCATTGGCACAACAGCCGAATAATTTATCAGCGCAACATCAATTACAGCAGACTCTAGGTTTATCCGATTTTATGGTCTTTGCCAATCAACAACAATCTGATGAGTCGCTGCGGAAATGGTTCCTCTTGGCAAAAGCAGGGAATACAGAGTTTTGTTTATGTAATGGCCTGTTATATAAACGAGCAAAGATAACAGGGCAGGTTGTTTTCCAACTGGCTGTACCCCAACAGAGACGGCAGAAGATTAAACAATTGGCTCATGAATCGGTGTTCGGCGTGCACTTCGCCGAAGATAAAACCCGAGAGCGGATAAGTTTATCTTTCGTTTGGCTTGGAATTAAAAATGAGATTAAAGAGTGGTGTGCATCTTGTACTGATTGCCAACTAAAAGCCAGAAATGTTGTGTTAGATCGAGTGCCAATTACGGCGATAGCTAGAGATCAATTAGCTTTCAGAACTTTCCAAATGGATAGGCCTATAACTGGACCCATTCAGCCAACGTCCTCACAGGAACTTTGCTATTGTTTATGCATAGTTGACATCTGTATTAGATGGCCTACAGTATTCTTACTGAAATGTTTAACAGCAACAGCTGTCTGCATTGCACTTTTGTTAGGGTGCAGCCCACGATTCAATACTCTAGGTCATCCACCGAGTTTAGGAATAGTTGAGAGATGTAGCCAATCTTTGAAGAAAATGATACATGATGTGAATCAGAAAAACACAAGAAAATGGCACATTTTAATACCATTCATTGTCTGGGATTTATGTGAAATGCCTATTGAAATTGAAGTTCAAAGTAAACCTTTGCAGGTAGATCATAAGCTTGTAACTGTTGCACAACAAACACAATTGCTGAATGTTTTGAATAAACACATTGAATGTTTTTCTGACAAATCTGATTTTTGTACTGTCGTAGAACATGAAGTTAATCTGCGACCTGAGTTTGTGCCAAAAGAGTTTTCTGCATACCGTATACCACGGATGTATCGGCCAGAAATCGAGAGACAGATTTCTAAACTCATCAATATGGACATCATGAATCAATCAAACAGTCCATTCGATGACATGGGATGACCTACGAACATCTCAAGCTTATTGCGTTGTTTTTAATGCCGATAACTAATATAATAAGAAAACATAATCTGACATGGCTAGACTGTTAACGAAAACTCAATTGAAGCGTTGTGTGTGTAACGATGTTTGTTTTTAAAATATTTCGTTTGGGTGAACCAGTGAATCTGTATTGTGACAGTAGTCAGGCAACAGTAATGACCCAATTAGATCATGAAGGAAAAGAAAGGCCAGTTTCTTTTATTAGCCAAAAATTGACTGCCACTTAACAAAACTGGGCCACAATAGAGAAAGAAGCATATGCCATTGTTTGGGCTCTATCTAAATTGAAGGATATTATTTTGGGCTCACACATTGTTATTTTTACTGATCATAATCCCTTGACTTATTTAAGCACGACCATGTCAAAATCAGCCAAGCTGGTTCACTGGGTATTAGCGTTGTAAAATTTTGATGTAGAGATTAAGTATAAGAAGAAAAAGTTAAATGTTGTGGCTGATTGCTTATCTAGGTTGTGAGTAAGTTTGTAAGGTCCTATATGTATGCAGTAAGTACGTATGTGAAGTATATATACATGTAGAGGTAGTTGTTTTGATTTGTATAATTTTATGTTGGGTTTAAAATAGCAAGTTTACAAATAATTTAATTTATTGTTTGTAAACTTAAAGAGAATATAAGAGGTAATGTCATATGTATAGATATGCATGCACTGATAGGAGTGTATCATTGACTATACAGGGTGGCTCAAAAAAAAACGTACCACCGGGGAAAATTCGATATCTTCGCCGCCGATTGAACTTTTTCTGCGAAAATATCCCAATTTGTAGGAGAATGAATTTCCAACAATCCCTGAAAGTTTCATTTGAAACTTTTCATGTTTGCAAAAGTTACAGCTGTTCAAACTTAAAATTTCGTTTTTTCAAATATCCGCGGAAAATTTACGTCACTTGTAGATTTCCATGTCATATGATATCACTTTTCCCTACGACCTCAGCATTCGGTTTTGCAGTTTATTGTAAGGTATAATGAGAGTGTCCACTCTCTGCCTTAACACAAGCTCAAATTCTTTTTGTGAAGCTTAGTATGGCCTTGTTGGTCGGGTCCTGCGGCAACGGACCCCACATTAGCAGCAAGACTTGCTTCAGCTGGCCAATGTTCTCCAACTTGGGATTAAATGTCTTGCAGCGTTCCAGCATAGCTCCCCAGACGTGATAATCAAGAGGGCTGAGGTCGAGTTTGTTAGTCATCTTTGCCAATGCATTTACTTCAGTTGATGTCAATAAGGTAGCGCCATCATAATCAACCTTGCCGTGCGAGCAAGCAGGCGCACTGTCCTGCTGCATAATAAAACCAGATGTTAGAGCATACCTGGTCTTCAATGAGTCTGGGTAAGCGAGTTCAATGATGAGTTTGACATCTAACCTACTGAATGGGATTAATTGCAGTCTTTTCTTGCAGCCGCAACACACGCCGGCATATCTGATGCCGAAACCACGATTTGCTTTGCAAACTTGACCTTTCGATTACCAAGCGAATTTCGTGAAAATCGCGCTTTTTCCGTCAGATCAAGCGACCACTTCCTGCCTCTCTTCTGACATCTGATCTTCGTTACATAAACACGTTTGCAGATAGTCTTCAATGTGCTCAGGCTCCACTTTTCACTGGGTATTTTGCTATGATCACGCGATGTCTCAGTCTCTGTTCATGCAAAGTCCGAGTTCCCATTTTATCTTTTGCAGAAACTTTGCCCATGACGTTCATTGTTTGGGTTCACCAATTGAGACCTTAATCTATAAAATATCACCAAATACCAGCAGATTGCTTCATAAACAGCTTCTTTACAGCTCATAGTGAGGTCGTATGACATCATCATCAATGTGTGTGTGTTGTAATTTGCCAAACATCCTAATGAAATCACTTGTATTGGAGCATGATTCTCCGGATAATTGAAAAAACGAAATTTTAAGTTTGAACAGCTGTAACTTTTGCAAACATGAAAAGTTTCAAATGAAACTTTCAGGGATTGTTGTATATTCATTCCCCTTCAAATTGTGAAATTTTCGCAGAAAAAGTTCAATCGGCTGCGAAGATATCGCATTTTCCCCGGTGGTACGTTTTTTTTTGAGCCACCCTGTATATATATGCTTGATTAGCTTATATACATTATTATATATAATTATAGCATGACATTATATATATCATGTCATAGACTAGGTAATGATTGGACAACAGAACATTAGCAATAACTAGCAATAGCCAATCAAATTGTATAATAGGAGGAGCTTATATTATTTGTCTATATATATGTCTGAATGTACATAATAAATTAGTCAGACTCTAATCTTTGTTGGAGTGGTGACTCGTGGAGCTGTAAGCAGTCACTGAGGTGGCTGGGGCTTACATGCAGGGCCCTGGGTCATGTCATGTCATGTCGCCATCGTCGCATCGCGACGGTTGGCTACATGAATGGATCTTTAATGCCCAGAGTCTTCTGTCCCTTGTCGCGCTCATTAAGTCAGAGCCTACAAGTCCTGTCCAGTTCAGAACGTTGTCGATCCAAGATAACCTCGGCCTTCCTCGTCCTCGGTTCCCCTCCACAAAACCCGTCATGATGCTGCTTTCGATGCTATCGTTTTGCTGTCTCGTGCTATGACCAAAATATCGAAGTTTTCGAATTTTGGTGTGGGCCAATAGTCCTCTTCTGGCTCCCGCTGACATATACACTTGTTCGTTGGTCATCATTTTTGTCCATGGAATTCTCATCAGCTTTCTGATACACTTGTTCTCAAATGCTTGAATTCGCTTTTCTTCATCCTTCTTCAGAGTCCATGCTTCGCATCCATACGTCGCTACTGGCCACACCAAAGCCTTCATCAACCGCAATTTGGTGTCGATGCTGATTGATTTGTTCTTCCAAATCTTCGTCAATTTGGTCATGACAGTCATCCCCATGGCTAGCCTTGATTTAACTTCATTCACACAATTCCCATCTTTTGCTATCCTGCTCCCTGGGTACATTCGATTAAATTACACCGTGTCTAAAAGTATATGCAAATCGTAAACGAAACTCGGTTAAAATTTTTTAGGCCTATAAACAATGATAAACTAAAGTTTAGAACTATTTCGTGTTTTTCAGTGATAGGTTCGAGGTTGAATATATAATTGTGTTCATGATTACTTAAATAATACGCAGCTTAGGCTATTATAAAATTTGATGCGATCGAGATTATGAGATCTAGGCCTATACAATGTGACCTGAAAATAAGCAATTTTTTGATTGATTGGCTATAATATACGTTTACTAGACTACGTCTGTACACCAAAAAGCGGATAGCAATTGGTCTATATTAAAGATAATTTTTATCTTAGATTATCTTATAAATAGACGTATAGAACATATTAGATATAGAAACGCAGCATTGAATTAAGTTGTCATAAAGGATTACTTACTACACCCGTTGCGGTTTCCTTTTAATAAAAAAGACTCAACTGACTCAAATCCTCAAATATGACGTCATCACAAAATGACGTCGATGCCTTTGTTTCTCGTCATTTCCGAGATCGTTTTTCATTTCTGTCGAAGACTGTGAAGACGCCGAACCGAAGAAGACGACGATAAAAACGATCAAAAATTTTAATTAACGACAATAGAATGCGATGAAGATGGTGGGAAAAGAAGAAAGCGAGGTCCAACACTGTTCCCCAACTGAGCGGCTGTCGATCATCGCACAGGATCGAAGCGAAAAATAAATTATTCGTAATGTAAGTGAAAGATTTTTTCGCCGTCATATTTCAAGGATCGAAAATAATCGACCATTAACTAAAGAAGTTTAGTCAAACATGAAATATTAATTACTATGAAATTAAAAAGTAACTTTATGCAAGTTCCAAGAAGTGAATAGCCTACTGAATAGGCATAGGCCTAGGCCAATGAAAGTAAAGTAGGAAAGGAAGTAGGTCTATTATTTAAGATTAGGCCTGGGAAATTTTATTTTACGGTGGGCGTTCCCTTTTTTTTACTGCATCAACTGTTCACGATCGAATTTGGCTTGTTAAATATTCATCTAGCGCGCATATTAGATCGCTAAACATAAAAAGTGTCATATTTAAGCTACCTCCTAATAAAAGTGTTGCCTACAATTCGAATGTCATTTTGTCTGCCTTGCCTCTGGAGGCCTATATTCATTCATTCATTCATTCATTCATTCATTCATTCATTCATTCATTCATTCATTCAAGTATATGTCGCAAACAGTGACTATTGCCATTGCAACATTGACCGATGGACGAAACAAGCGTGCCATCTCCAACATATTATGACGTATTAATGTAAATTGCCCCGAAAGAAGTCTAACCTGCATGGCGTCATTTACAATACAAATTACAATTTACACTTTTGGACCATAATTATATATAGGCTACTTCATTTTTGTGGACAAGAAATAGTGCAGCTCATTATGACGTCATGCATATATAGTATTTGGTCGCACAAATAATGATTATTGATTCCGCAGATTGGAGAGCTACTTGATTGTGACCTTACATGACTTGTATAATAATGCATGTGTGTTGCTCTGTCTTATTTCGCTTAGACATCGGAAACAAGCTGAAAATTATCTGAAGACGTGGTGCAACCATGGTCTATAGAAGTTGGGTAGGACCTGAATCACCTGATGGAAATTCCGAATCGGAGGAAAGGCGAGCGTCAAACGTACTAAGCCGCGATTGCTCATCAAGGCAAGAATAGATTTATTTGTTCATTTATTTATCAGTGTATTATACATCTATTATTCTGCTTGTTCATCCATTCATCTACTCATCCAGATTTCGCCGGTGAATAACCTGGTCTCTCTGACGAGGCTTTTTGGGGCGCTGAGAAATTCTCTAAGATTTACATTACATTACAATACATATCGACTGAATCAATTGGTCAACAAACGACCGAGGCACAACCAAGCCGGGCGAAGCAGGATAGTCTTGTAGTCAACAAACGATCGAGGCACAACCAAGCCGGGCGAAGCAGGATAGTCTTGTAGTCAACAAACGATCGAGGCACAACCAAGCCGGGCGAAGCAGGATAGTCTTGTAGGCCTACGTTATTTCTTGGTATACAATGATACCACATAATTATCTTTCGTAACATGTATTATCTACGTGGGTTTTCTGTGTTACTTTAGGAACCGCTGAACGACTGTCTGAAAGGATTGGCCTTGGAGGATTGATTGGAGGGGGTGTGATGAGTGACGGTTGTGTGGTTCTGTGTTGTTTTTGTTCTTGTTGTGTGTTTGTAGTTTATTTGTATTAGTACCTGCCGGGCCTCTGGCGTGGCGTAAAACCCCGTAAGCTCCTCGCAAAGGCAGGAGGGCCCCTGGCGCGGACGCCATGGCTTAAAATCCCGCAAGCCCATTATTATTAATTTTAAATTTATTTTTTTATTTATGTGCTGTGCGTTGTTGAGCCGGGGGATGAGAAGGGGATGAATGGGCGAAATGATTAGATGGATATGTGGGTGAATGTGGAGACTTGCAAGTGACGTGGTGCCAGATCGCAGTGGGACATCGAAACACGGCATCAAGAGGACTTCAATTCAATCGACAATGAGGCTGACGCAGATTCAACTTGGCAGAAAAACTCTTCATAATTATATTATTCTAAATCGAAAAAGTGTCTGCTAAATATTACAATCGATTAACAGTGTGGGAAGGTGGACTTTGTAATAAAGCAGTAGCTATTTTGTTTTTTTGTGTCGTGTCTTTCTGACTTCTCAACTCTTCTTGTTGCCTCTGCCATCGTACAGTTATGTCGATTGTCGAATTAGGTGAGCAAGTAAGCGAGAACTTAGCTTGATTACTTAATTCTACACTGGGAATATCAATCCCGGCAGCAACTAAAGTGACTGACAACAAACTGTAAAAGTGCTAAATATAAATGCTATAGAAACCGCCAGTGCTGATTGTGGACAGCAAAATTACCGGGAGTCCAGAGTAAAGACGGCCTCATTCTTAGTTCTAGTTCTGAGTAGAAGATAAAGACAAAACACCTAAATCAAAATAATCTAACCTCACATGAACATTTCTAAAGCGCTTCTCACTGGACAGCTATTCAGAAACACTCTCAGCGTGACAAGTCCATGAAAGAAAAGAAAGGTCTTCAAGCAGCTACAATAAGGTGAATTCCCCACCGTGTATGTGTGCGTGTGCGTACCTTACTATATACTTAGACGACCAGAAAGTCAGCAAGCCCAGGTTGTGAATCTGACCCGACAGTCGTCATCTCACAACACAAAACTTTTGGACAAACTAACACTCAACAGCAACTTCTGACGTGTCACAGCGAAATGAATGTGGTCATCTAGATTCTTATCTTTTTAGCCCCTCTCGGCCCTACAATTTATCAAGAATTTCACGCTGGTTGCACAAGGATCTATGAAATGGACTGCACTCCACAATTAAACTCATCACAAGTGTAGTCTGCTACTCGGCCAGAAGACCATTAAGTGGAGAATTTTAGGTGATCAGCATGTATGCGGGATCGACTATTGCAGCAACCGTCACAAACGTCGATTTAGCCTTTTAGGAGGTGTTGGCAAAATGACAAGAAGCACTAGACAGGAGCTTAAAAGGCCGCCATAGTTAAATTTGAGTCCAGCAAAAACTTGTAATTATACGTTCCTACTAAGATTAGAAATTATGACGAAGGGTTCGTCTGAATTAATAATAAATATGAATATCTGAAAGTGCTTATACGACGTACTCCAAGGTAAGCCTATTGAAAAGCGGTATCTGAAGTGTCATGGTAAATAACACACACAATATGTCATATTCATTTTCATGCTGGCAATCAAGACTTGATGGGGGTCATAAATGCACAAATGCAGACTAATTGACTGGATAGCTCTACGTAGTTTCCATTGTCACTTTAACAATGAGCATGGGCGGAGTTTGGTTCCATTCTTGGAGGGGCTAAAGCCTTCTGGGGGGGAGGCTAAGCCCGGGAAAAGAAACCATTTACACGGTAAAAAAATGAATCGGGTCTTCTTGGGGGGCTTAGCCCCTGATAAACTCCGCCCAAGACAATGAGTGTGCTATGAAGTGACTAGAAAATCAATGCAGCCCATAGTCAAAGCGTGAAACCATTTTAAGGGTTTCTAAATAATTTCCTAAATATATATACATATACAACCTAAATAGAGATATTGCTATAGATGACAACTCATCAGATTCTTCAACAACAATCTAATTCACAAGATCAATGCACAAACTGAAAACTTAACTGCTCTGTTAAATTTAACAACTCAACGCGACTTGCGGTGACAAGAAAGTGCTAATAATTATTAAACCCGGAGTTTATTTCATCATTGATTTCTCGAAAGCATTGATCTTACAAGACGCTTGTTAGCAATTACTCTAACGTGTCTGCAACGTACAGTGTGAATGGCGACCGGCAGGGGTAGCCTCGCCCTTCGGAAGAATTTAATGTCCGAACTTTGATGTGTCCAGCTCAATTAGCTTGAACCAGTTGCCACACTGGCAGCGTTTTGGCTCTCCCTTGTGGAGGAACATCCACTGAATGCTGATGGCATCCTCTTCACCTACAACCAGTCAATCAAAGCGATTGTCACTCTGACATCAGTAAAATTGATAGTGTATAAATTGAAGACCTGTAGATCACTTCTGTAAATTTTTCTCTAACCCGCAGTTACTTCTTCACATCATCTATAATCTCTGTCGGTCACTGAAACGATTAAACACTGAACGCACTTTGGTACCAAAAACAGATTCAACCAAACAGGGATACTGCAAAGATGACCAATTGCTTTTGATGAAACACATAACATATAAAGACAGTAAATAAAGCCGGTTGCATTTACCGAATTCATAATAAAATTTCTTGCAAAAAATTAAATTTTACAAACTAAGACCAGAAATTATTGTCAGTAAGACATTGAGTTGTGGTGCCTGTTTTATTTGTGCCTTCAGGTTTCCAGTTTTGGAAAACTGGAAACCTGAAGGCACAAATAAAACAGGCACCACAGCTCATTGATGTCTTTAAAACTTTACCATCTTTGAATCAATTCATGATGCTAGTTATAGGCTGCAACAGGCATGAATTAATTAAATACAACATTTTCAGCAGTTCATGAAAATTACAGCCATCCTCATTTATAAACCATAGTCCTGGTTACTGCATGACTTCACTAATCTAATCATGGTCAATTGGTCATCCTTTACAACATTTACATGCTAACATGCAGTGTTTCGTCTGATAGAGATTGTCTACACTGTCAAACGATGCATCTGTCATTGAAATTAGCAGCAACTTCAAGATATTCTGGTTTCTGCAAGACTGACAAGTGCTCTCTATTTCATCAATATCTGCAAGGTGATCTATTATCATTAAATAAATTTTTAGCATGCAAAAGGTCACACTAAAATGTGACTTGAGAAATGGAAAATGCCATGGACAGCCGGGTACCAGGACAAGATGCAGTTAGATATCCATGTGATTGAAGGCCAGGAAGAAATATTAGCGAGTGCTGAGCCGTATTTCGAAGGAAGTGAATAATTATACAATTATACAGTATATAGTGCGTTGTACAATGAATGCTCATGCAATATGCATACAATGTCTTCATCCTTCACATTCATTCCTGCAAGTATTTGCACCATTAAATCTCTTTTGTATTCAGACGATGGTCAATAGCTGCACTATTAGTAAAAGTTGAGCCATCTATTGGGAAAATCATGATTGGAGAACAATTGGAGAGCGCTGATAATGTAAATGAATTAATTCTACTCACAGACACAACCAACGAGTCGCTTCTCATAGAGAGATGGAATCAGAGTTGGTTCATCGCTGGTTCCTTTCGCTCTCTTCTTAATGTTCATCTCAAATGGATCCTGTCAACACAATTTGCAACGTTGCACATATTACAAATTATACATTATAAACAACAATATGCAACATTGACAAATTTTCCTAAATAGCAAATACCTGTCATTTTTCCCCAATTCTCACTTCAACAGATTGTCATCGTGCGTGGTAGTTTATTCCAACAAAGTAGTGGTGGGCAACTGAGCATTAGTGAATGTCTGTAATTAACTAAAAAAAACTACTATTCAGTCACAGTGGTAAATAACAAATTCTTTTTGTTTCATTTGTTATGAAACTGGTGTACAAAAAGCATGATCAGCCAATCAGAGAGCAGATCACCACTGGACACCACAGGTGGGACAGCAGAGCTCCTGCAGGTACATGGGAGCCAGACACTCCATGCAGTGCCAGACCAATGCAGAAACCCTAAAGGCAATAGATCTGCTGCAGAAATGGAATCCAGTGAAGAACATTCCGTATGCAATTTGTAACTCATAACTCATACAGGTTAACAGCAAGACAATACTATTGCATACAATGAACATGTCTTGAATTTGAGTATAGTAGCACCTCATTGTTTTAGAGCCATCTATTGACATCCTTTGTATGTTGATCAAAAAAAAATTTATTTAAAAAAAATTATATTCGATTGTGGAATTAGAATTTTTGTGCTATTTGAAACCATTTTGACATTCATTGGATATAGAAATGATGTACGTTTGTTTATTATACCATGTCTGTACACCAAAATGCGGATAGCAATTGGTATATTAAAGAATATGTTTATCTTATCTTATCTTAAAACACATGGAAGAATTCAGCCTTTAAATAAAGACCAGATTTTTGACAAAAGTGACTGCTAAACACAAATTGTGAACACATTATGTCTGTCAGTTTTAGGCACTGACATACGGGAAAGTTCATTCTTCAGCATTTTACCTTCTATTTCCATATGTTTGCTGGCTCTTGAGAAAAAAGAAATATTATCAGGGCATCAAAACAATTACAAGCTGCACCCATAGAAAAATTGTTTTAATTTGAAGATAATCTAAAAAAATTCTAGTAACATATACTGGACATAAAAACTGAACATAATTTGTAACCAGTCATCTTTTAAGCATGGTTATCATGACAGCAAAATAAATCCTCTACAGTTCAGCACACGTCACTTGCATTCATACCTTTGACAATTCATCATACTCTTAAACACGTATCTCTGGCACTTCGGCCAACCCAGTACTACCATAGTACGAATACAGTGTGCAGCTCTGCATGCAAGCCCTGTCGATTTGCCTGACCTAGCTGCATAGTTTACCTAGGAAACTGGATAAATGTTGACTCAAACTACTTTTAGCTAGTCTTGCAATGTGCACAACACTTCAGATTATCAATAAAAATTTTAATAAGAAAATTACCTCCTTTCAGGAAATTGAGAAACATTAAAACTTATTAAAACCCTGATAGAAAACAATCACACAGTGTTCATAACCAACCTCATTTCCAGCAAGTCTTGCAAGAAGCTCCCATCTCTCTGGACCAACCGCATGACCAAGGGTGTCTGGCATCGAAACATCAGACGACGCTGTGCAAAGCAACAACATAAGGTAAAGTAACTGATCATCATCATATAGAATTTTTTAAACTTAGTTAATAGTTTGAGTCAACCTTTGTCCAGTTCACTATTTAAACTATACAACTGCCCTAGACTGTGAGTGTTCCGAGTGACTCGGGAGTAGATACCGAAAAAAGAAAAATAATTAACTTTGCAAACTGTTTCATTACTGCATCTTCGCATTTTTCAGGTCTAAGAAGTTTCGTCAAGCACCACAATAGAATGCATACATATCCCATTTTCAAAGTTTTCCAGGTTGAAACGGTCACGAACATCATGCTCAATCCTCATACTTCTTTACTTGTTAACCTTGGACTGCTCTGCGCTTTATCGCAAGATATTCTCTTAAAGTCTGTGCCCACATAATCACATTGTTTAACAACAGGTGGGTCAAACTTGGTTTGGCCGAGTCTCTGAGCACATGTGTTATGTACTCCATTGGCTCCTTACAGCACATTGCTAACCAAATTTATGTTTTGGTCCAGCAATGTAGTGAGCGTTTAACCCCTCTGTATTTGCAGAGCTCTGCTGCTCCATCATGTACATTCAGCGTCGCTGCCAGCTCTGCTCAGATGCACAAACAGAACTTATTGCTCCCCACCCCGTGGACTGCAATCAGGCGGGGCCGCACCTTCTCCATGGCTGACCCTGTGACCTGGAATGCGACCATACTACTCTTTATAAAATGCCTAATTATGGTCTGTCTCATTTCTCACTGTTCCTGTGTTCGACTGGGAGCGTTCCTGAGTAGGCCGAGGAGTTTTGCTGCTCTATCTTGAAGGAAGGCTACATCAAATTTCTGCAATAAATAAATAAATATAAAATGAAAATTACCTAAAATTAATCTGAACGATAAGAATACATTGTATCATACTTCCGTGATCAAAATGCAACCGTTCATGTCAGTCCCAGCAACTTCCACAAGGTCACGACCCAAATAATTGCAACTTTTACATTTGATTTTGGTAAATATTACGTAACAATAAGCACAACATGGTGTGCACAGCATTGGCTGGCATTTTCCCAAATAACAACATGCACCGAATGCATGACCTTGTCCAAATCTTGCAGCCGGTCCTAAAATCAGAACACTCAACACCGCTCTATCATTACTCGTCTCTGGAATAAATTTCACTTGGGCGTTGTTAGCAGTGGCACTCCTTGCGAAATTCCGTGCAATTAAAATTAAAACGGAAATACAGCGCCGAGACGAAACGCGTGTCATTGACAACCGTAAAAAGGCAAAAAGCCCACGATATCCAATACAGAATATCGCATAAGGTTGAAGCTAAACCGTGCACTGACCAACTTTTCCCTTTTGTGGATCAACAACTGGTCCTCCATGGGAGGCGGATCCTCGAACGCCAACAAGCACTCGGCACGAAGCAGCGAATCCTCTTCCCGCTACGGACCTCAACACTTGCGCCATTTTGTCCGTTCGACTGAGACAGAATTTGGAAGGTGGTCTCAGCGGAAGTCAACATCTGCGCATGCGCAACAACCATAGAGCACAGAAAAACCTCGCAGCGCTTCAAGAGCAAATAGAGCAAAATCAGTTTATTGAGAACGTATATAATAAGACTTACTTAATTGTATCTTTGGCATATGATAGAGGCACCTTACTGTCAATCATAGCCATTCATTTGCCATTATTAATCCACATCACAAGCCGATTCATAGATTAACACCCATTATTTATCAGTAAGTTTCGTAGGGCCCTGGGTTTACTCGATCTTCCTCCATTCCTAGCCTAGGTGGCAGCAGCGTTGTGAGTTGTCTTCTGTGATTTGCGCTCTTGTGAATTGTTTGAATTGCATAGCTTAGGCCTACGTACTGCATAACTAGCCTATGCACGTACTTTAACCGGTTGCGGTCTGTCAACCGGATTATTGAATAAACGAAAATTATTATTGTTTGCATAGGCTAGCTACAGCTGAATATATTATAAGGCCATACTTACTTACTTACTTACTCAATTGATTTTCAGTACTGTCAGCTTACGTTCATAGGTGATTTTTGACAGAAAATAAACTTCTCTGCTGCATCCATGCATGGTCTCTGTATGGTCTATGACTCTATAATTATATGCTCATCATAGGAAGCTTAATTGTAGGCCTAATTATCGCATCGTATCAAAACATCTCTAAATCGCCTCGATCGAGATCTCGCAGTAGGCCTATAGCCAGACGATTTAGAGGCGCGCGCGTGTGTAAGCCCTAATTAAGCTGTAGGCCTAACAGCTCAATAGGCAACTCAAGAAGTGCGCGCGCGCGCCTTATCACACAACTTAATATACTCCTCGATCGCACGTACGTACTTGACCCCGACATAAAAACCCAGGAATCTAGGCCAACCGAACAATTAACCTGGTTCTGACAGAAAATATTCTTTTGGCGGGACTGCCGGTATACTACGTACGTAGGCCTATAATTAATCCAGCTGTCTCCCGGGAGTCTAAGATATTTAATTTTAGGCCTAATCGATTAACATTAATATTTTATATTTAGCTCAGAATTAGCCAATTTAGCCTGTAGCGCTTCAATTATTATTGCTAAAGTGTAGCCTACAAGGAAATCGATCAGCAGATGAGCAACGGTTCATTCTCTTTCTCGGATGCTATCAATGCCTATATATATTATCATGTTGAAATTTGTGAACTTTTTGTTGAATGTGATGGTTGAAACTATGGACCTTATATATACCTACCGCACGCTCGAGTGCCGAGTGCGAGTTTCTTTAATTGTCATTGCGATTATTATTTACAAGTTATAACTGCTGGCCAGTAGTCAAACCACGCACGACTGATAAGACCAGCTCTCAGCAGTCTTAATTGTTGTTCTTGAAATCAAGACTTTGGTCCCCGAGTCTCTTGAGACCAAAATTAATGTCTTGGTCTTGGTCTTGAGACCAAATGTCTTGGTTTTGGTCTCTAGGTTCAAATTCTTGTTCTTGTTCTTGAGATGTCATGTTTTGACAACAATAGGCTACTGGCTTTCAGATCAATGGTATAAATTGCAGGTGGAAAGTTATTGTCACCTCTCAACATTAATTGCGGCTTATTATTTACGGCAAACATCTTTGCACTTGTTTCAGCAGTTTTTCAGCTTTAGTCTAATATCAGTCACTGTCGTTGTTTTAGAATCTAGAGCTTTGTCACAGCTTTGAATTTTCAGTTTCAAGAATGTCTTCAACTCTCAATTTCTAGTCATTTTGAGGCATACTTTTCTTGGCCAGAATGTCGAGCAAATGCATCGGTTATATTAATTTATATAGTAGGCCTATTTGGAATTTTATCTATATCAGTTCACGTTATATAGATAGTGCATAGCCTGCCTATTACGATTAGCTGGGAGAGTCATCTGCATATAGGCCAACATAATTATTATTCGCATTTGTAGGCCTATCTATAGTTAAGAAAAGCATTGTCCTGTGTATATAATATAGTTTATATATGTGCATGTATATCTATATAAATAAACAGAAGATTCTGTCTGTCTGTGTGTCTGTCTGTCTGTGTGTGTGTGTGTCTGTCTGTCTGTCTGTCTGTCTGTCTGTCTGTCTGTCTGTTTGACCGGGATGCATTTCCACAGTTTTTGAGCTTTTCACTCCAAACCTACTGTGTAGGTCTCGGCATGAGACACCCCAACGAGGGTTTGACGATTCTCTAACACCACGGGGGCCAGGGTGGGGAGACGAAACCCCCAAATTGTTTTTCACTTTTTTCCAGGAATTTTTCTGAAACTTTGTACCTAGACAGAAGGCCATCAGACCCAAACGGTGGAGTGGTTTGCGAATCTCTACCACCATGATAGCCATGGTGAGGGGTTGCGAAAACCCTAATTTTCGCTATAAATTTCCATTCCCTTGCCATGGTTTGACAGTTAGACAGATTTTTACGCGGGCCACCTCGCCTCTACTCAGCCCACACCTCGGCCCGCAAGGGCCGGGTGGGGCATGGGTGTGGGTGGGGGGGGGGGCGTTGGGGGCGGTGGGGAGAAAATTTACCGAAAACTGAAATTTTACGGGTGGCGTACCGGTCGAGGTCGGAGTGTGGTGTGGTGGGTGGGGTCGGATGTGGTGGGGTGGGGGATGGTGGTGGGAGGAGTGGGGAGCGAGAGTGGAGTGGGTGGTGGGGTTGGGGTTGGAGAGAGGGTGAGGAGGGGTGTGAGGTATGGGGGATTGGGGGTGGGGTGGGGTGGGGGAATTTTTCCGAAAAAACAAATTTCACGGGTGGCGTACCAGTGGAGGTCGGAGTGTAGTGTGGTGTGGTGGGGTCGGGGTGGCGGGTGTGGGTGAGGGGTGGGGATGGGTGGGATGGGGTTGGGTGGGGTGGGGAGGGCGGGGTTGGTGGGGTGTGGGGAGAGGGGGTTTGGGTTTGGGGAGGGGCTGAGATGGAGTGGCGGGTGGGTGGTGGGCGGGGTGGGGTGGAGTGGGTGGGTAGGGGTGGAGGTGGGGAGTGGTTTGTAAGTGGGGTTTGGGGAGTGGGGGGGTTGGGTGGGGGTGGGGATGGTGGGTGGGGGTGTGGAGAGTGGGGTTGGGGTGGGGTTTGGAGAGGGGCTGAGATGGGGTGGCGGGTGGGGGGGGGGGTGGGCGGAGTGGGTGGGGAGGGGTGGGGAGTGTTTAGGGGAGTGGGGGGTGGGGAAGGTATGGATGGAGTGGTGGGGAGCGGGGTGGAGTGGGGTGGGGTTGGGGTTGGGGGAGAAGGTGGGCAGGGGTGTGGGGTATGTGGGATTGGGAGTGGGGTGGGGTGAATTTTCCGAACAACCAAATATCACGGGTGGCGTACCGGTGGAGGTCGGAGTGTGGTGGGGGTGTTGTGGGGTGGGGGGTGTGATGCGGTGGAGTGTGGTGTGGCTGTGGCCGGGAGCGGGTCGTATCCTAAATTTCCCGGGCAACGCCGGGTACCCCAGCTAGTAATTAATATATGTATATTATCAATATATAGGCCTGTATACATGTATATACAATTATACATATGACATGGCTTTTTTCTTTTGCATTCCTGTATGTTGACCGCTGCTGATCGTGTTGACGATGTAGCTCATGATGATGGATTCCGATATAGAAACTGGAATCGTTTTTCAATTTTCGTGATGCAGCTTGAGTTTCTGTCAGTAGTATACGTTGCGTTGCACGCACATATTCTGACTTTCGTCCAGCATTTGTCATAGATTGAGTATTCGTGACTTTTGGGTTTAATATTCGTAAATATTCGTGAATATTAAGATTTTTTAATATTCGTAAATATTCGTAAATATTCGTTAACGGATTAAAGTGAAGCATCGAAACCGCAAAGTTTCCCGGTAACGCAGTTTAAGTTTCTGTATGTCTCCATGACATTCACTCGCAACCAGGTCAAGGCTGAATTAAAATATGCGAGGCGCTGAGATCGGGATAATTTTTGCTTGTGATCTGGCACTATTATTTTTTGCGTTGGCATTTAGGCCTATATTTACTCATCCTGCAACACTGATATAGGCCTAAAACTATACGTAGGGCCTACTTTGTCAATTTGCAGTTACTATTATAGGCAGTTAAAGTCTATTTCTAATTTAGCCTACTATTATTGCTAATTGCCAACTGCCATCGGTGACTCTATCTATTTTCCGTTGGGGAGGATGGTCAAAAGTCAGACAAATTTGACTAACATTAAGTATCGAATGTAATATGAATGCTGCATGGCCACATTGGCCAGACCCAGCTGAGACCTTGAAGTTTTTAACAATAAATCTATTAAAGTTATTGTAACTGATATAGGCCTAGGCCTATGCGTAGGCTAATTCAATTTTGTACAATTCATTCAGTAAAAGTTAAACATTTTCATAAATAACAAAATAAGAATTAAGAATAAAGAATTTCCTGAAAGAACATAGGCTAATATTTTACGAATATAATATTCGTTGGCAGTTTTAATATTCGTTAATATTCGTGAATATTTGAAAATCTTAATATTCGTAATATGCGAATACTCAATCTATGGCATTTGTAACAGAGATTAGGTCTGCATGCTCGCCTTGATATCTTTGATTGACAGTGGTGATGCGGCACTGCTGCGGAGTGCTGCCACCAACGATTTTTCTGGCTGCAATTGCTGTACGTTGGCCTATTAATGTTATGGACAGGCAAAGGACGATTAAGCCTACAAAACTTCGTTTATTCAAAAAAAACTAAGTTGACATACCGCAACTTATTACATGAAACAAAAAACCAATCATATTACAATTAACCATGGTAGGGAAATAATTATTGACCTCAATAATTGATGCCAAGTTTACTCTTTCGTGGAGGTCTAGAACTTGAGATCTCATGGAGCGGATGTTTTCGTGGTCTAGTCGATGTGTAACGAAGCGAAAGTTTGCTTTTAAATGTTCGACTGATCAGGGGCGCAACCAGAAAATTTTCCTGGGGGGTGCTCAAAAATTATTATTGTAAGCGCCGATGGTGCGAAGCAGCGAGTGCCGAAGGCACGAAGCCAATGTCGACTAGGGGTCTGGGGGAGTGTCGTAAGCTCCCCCAGCGGGGTCTGGGGCAGAGCCCCAGAAACCAACGCATTTTTACTTTTGGCATCAGCCAGAGCGCGTTTCAGGCTCTTGTTTGCCAGCTGTATTTATGAGCGATAGAGTCATGAAAACTTCTGAAAAACACGGTTTAGGACTTTAAAAAATAATGTCCTTTTCCATTTGTTTAGATAAAACAAAGGGCCTTAGTCCTTCTCTGCCCGTGAGTGGCAGAATTAATAACCAGTGTTTAATCTAGCCCCCCTCCCAATAACCTGTGTTTTTTAAGGTCCCTTATCTGGGAATCAAGGTTTCTGGGGAAAGGCAAGCATCCGACGGAAAATCTCCAAAGCACGTGGCGCCGAGAGGGCAGGGGCTATGAGAGGGGATGTGCCCCTCCACATCATAAATTTTCTAGTTTCCACACTGCAATGGCGGCATTTTAAGTAAGCATCTAAAGCAAAACATACATAATTGCTATGTTATTTCATTGCT
Organism: Lumbricus terrestris; assembly: GCA_949752735.1. Taxonomy (NCBI): domain Eukaryota; kingdom Metazoa; phylum Annelida; class Clitellata; order Crassiclitellata; family Lumbricidae; genus Lumbricus; species Lumbricus terrestris. The sequence goes on from OX457038.1 coordinate 26,591,288, forward strand.
GACAAGAGTGGTCAAAACTTCAATGAATATAGGCCTACTCACAATTATAAAAAATTCTGATTTTCCACGTTCATTATATGGTACCATTCTAAGATGTCAACTTAGCAAAATAACTCTATTAGGCTATTTCCGTGCTGATAAAAAAGAGTGATTTAAGATTTCAACATAGGCCTAGCAGGAGAATGGGTTTGGGCAGGGGTATGTGCCTCCTCCCAACATAGAATTTTTATTTCCACACTGCAGTGGTATCATTTTAGGGTGTCATTTTAGCGAAAGTTATCATGATTTCATTGCTGAAAGACATGGTGTAAAATTTCAATGCCCCTCCCCATTTTTATTTATTTTTAATTTCCATACTGCAATGGTAGGCTTTTAAGCTGTCATCTTAATAAAATTGCTCATTTTCAATGCTGATAGTCATAGATTTTAATTTAAAATTTCAGAGTGTTACCTCACAATTACTTAAAAATTGTGGGATTTGTAAAGTGCACCCTGACTTTTAAAGCTGTCATTTTTACAAAATAACTCATGATTTTAGTGCTCAGAGATGTGATATAAGATTCTAATAAATTCCCCTCCCATCATAGGCGCAACCACCCTATGGGACCCACGGGACGCGTCCCCCCAACTTTTGAGTGGTCCCCTAACTTTATTGTTATGGTCCCCCCAACTTTTAGGACGTGATTCATTATGGTACCCTCCAACTTTTAGGACGTGATTGCGCCTATGCCTCCCATCGTCTTAGAGTTATTTTTAATTTACACACACTGTAATGACAGCGTTTTAGGCTGTCTTAACCAAATTGTTCATTATGGATAAACAGTTGATAACATTGCAGAAATTTTTAATAATAATAATTTATAAAATATTTATGACATATTGGGTGGATATAAGCATATCCGTCCAGTTATACCACAAACTGTGGGGGTTTAAGACTTCATACTGTTGCCTAACAATTACTTTGTCTCCCCTATCGCCCTATATATCCGCCAATAACAGTACCGTAAGTTATGCACATTATAATATCATATGATAGTATCATATAATCATAATTATATTACAATAATAAATAATAAAATTTTAATTATATAGTAGGAAATAAGATCATGGTATAATATGGCAGTTTATGTAAGACAATAATTATAATAAACATGCAGCAACTAAAAACTGCTATCATTTCGCCAAATTTTGCCAAAACAATTGCACACACGGTATACTATCAATTAAGTCGCAACATATAATCAATAAATTGGTGAGATACTGTAATGTAAAGGCACAGGATCTATAGGCAAATTCTCGAGACCCAGACAAACTCAGGTGGACCAGCTAAACACTAAAATCAAGTGCTTTATGAACCAGGAATTTGACTAAAATTATAATTCAGAAGAATAAAGGAACTTGCTTGATTGTGTAATCTGAAAGACTGAAAGACCGAAAGACCCCTACCCCCCCACCCCACTCACAAAAAACTCATCGGATTTGGAAAAATTGCGTGGGTCACCTTTTTAGCCCTGGGGGGTGCTCAAGCACCCCCCAGCACCCCCCTGGTTGCGCCACTGCGACTGATCACTTGACCATTTCTGCGAATTTCTTATAAAATTATTATGTCACCTGTGTTCATATCTTATTCACTGCTTCTTTGACTTTAAACTCGACTGGCCTTTTTACTCACAATGCATGGGCGCATTAGGCTTAGGCCTATTAGATTTAAACCGGTTTAAACTTAGGTGCAGGTCTAGCCTACTCTTTTTCTCTGTTTCTTTCAGCGGCTAAACCTCGAAGCCGACTTTGTTTTATTAATCTTGTGGGTGAACATCACTCTGAACCAATTTGTGGGGTAGAGCTAGTGTGTAATCTATAGACGCCTCTGTGGCTGGAGGGAAAGTTCCCCAAGAACGACATTTCCAGAAAAATTGAAGATTTTATCTGCACATCTCTCAGCCACATCCATAGCACGCGTACGTGACGCTTCAGATTTAAGGTCTTTTCCGCATAGGTTTCTATTTTGTGTCTTCTGGTAAAGAACACAGTGTAATTTTAACAAATAACGATTAAGCCTACAAAACTCTTCCAGTAGTGTCACTCTGTCACTCAAGGCTGCAGGGTATATCACGTCGATGCTGTGGCCTATTCTTCGCTTCGCTATATATACTTCGTACAACATGCATGCATGCATCTCAAGAGTTTGAAAGGGTCGCTTCCTTCCAAAAGCAAGTACCCGGTACTGCTCGAATATAAGAATTACCATCTCCGAAATGCAGTTTGGTGGGGTTGGGTGGGGTGGGGTTGAAGAGCGGGCGGATGGGGCGGGTTCGGGTGGGCCAAAACCGAAATTTACCGGGCAATGCTGAACACCACAGAGAGGTGGAGACAAGGTGGGTCGGCGAGTTATAAGGGGGTCGGTGGATGAGTGTGATGGGAAAATAAAGTGGGGGAGTAGGAGTGGTGGGATGGGGTGAAGTGAGGGTGGGGAAGTAGGGGATTGGCCGGGAGCGGAGCGAATCCTAAATTTCCTTGGCAACGCCGGGTACCCCAGATATAGTAGGCTATAATTATATTCTTTCCTACTTGTCAACCAGTGTTTCTTCTATATAGTTCATCTGCTTTGGGGAGGGGTTCGGGTTTCTGGGGAGAGGGAGGAAACGTCCGGTTTGGGCGGACTTTTGAGCGAATGACAACCGGCCGATGAGGGTTTTTTAGTCTTTCGGTCAAGATCTCTGAAAAATAAAAAAATACCTTTTCCCTATGGAAAACTGATTACCGCGATGTTTTGGGCAGGGGAGGGATTCAGCCCTGGTGGGGAACCCCCACCCCTCCCGAGACGCCTAGATTAAACACTGCTGTCAACTACAGCATGTTGGCTGAAATCTTGTGTATATCGACTTAAACATTTCTTCAGCATCTCTCACTCTTAGAAGGAATCCAAAGCTAACAACTGGCGCGGATCACTTTTGAACGAGGGCCACAGTTTTGGAATCACAGCCGAAAATATAATATACTAGATGTGTTGCCCGCGGGAAATTTAGGGTTTTCAACACTACTCCTCTGGGGTACCCAGCGTTGACCGGTAAATTTCGGGGTTTCGCCACCCCTCCACCCCACCCGCGCTTCCCGAAAAAGCCAAACATGACCTGGATGTGTGTGCTGACTGTGGCCTAATACAATTATTGCAGGCTGTCTGTTGTGTTAGTATAATTAGTATTTCTGTGATCTGCGTTCTTGTGAATAATTGTAGACTGTAACCGGTTTCGGTTTGGCAACCGGATTTTTTGATGACGTCATGCGGACTGTTGACTCTTTACTAATGCCGCAATGAGCAAATGGTGATTAAATCTGATTAAAACGTTAATTTCTCGGGTTTTAACGTGAATTGAGAGCTGAAAATAGCCGCGCTGACCTTAAAGTTTGGGTAAGAATCAATTGCAAAAACGTTGGTAGACCGACGCTCTGTCAATTCCGAGCCTTTTCTGGGATGAAGAGTCAAAATACATCTGGACATACGAACAAACCTATGGAAGGACAAATGTTGAGAAATATATTAAAGATATATATATATATATATATATATATATAAATATAACTTAAATGTCAGCAGGATTACAGGGCATACATCATACAGGGCATACATCATAATTATTATGATATCTTTTATTCTCGAAACACATGCATATTATGCATTGTATATTATGCAGTGCATATTATGCATTGTATATTATGCATTGCATATTATGCATTGTATATTATGCATTGCATATTATGCATTGCATATTATGCATAATGCATTGCATATTATGTCGTCGATCTCTACTCGGAAAGATTGGATTTGACAAAAACTGATGAAAGATTGACACTTAATTCCAAATGAAGCCATGCACGGTCTCAGTCTTTCAAAGGCATCGCTGCAGCGTCTTCGTGATATATATATATATATACCACAGGTCTATTATAATAGGTAGGCTATACACAGGCCTATATGTATATCTGTGTAGACCATATGCATGTTGATAGAATTGTTTCTGTAAAACCTATAGACAATAGCATGCATATACATAGTTTATCTATATGCAAGCCAGTGGCGGATCCAGAACGTTTCGAAGGGGGGCCAAAATTTTCGGTCTTGTTGGTGGAACAGGGGGAAAAAAATTTCCGGGAAAAAAGTTGACAATTTTCCGGGAAAAAGATACCAACTTATCCGCCAAAAAAGTTGATGACCTTTTTTTTTAGTCATCGACCAATTTTTCGGGGAAAAAGATACCAACTTATCCGCCGGGAAAAGAAGATGCCATTTCCGAACGGGGGGGGGACCACGTCCCGTACGATTTTCTAATAGGGGGGCCAGATGTCCTGTTTTTCTCTCCCACTACATGTTTTTGGAACCAAATGGGGGGCCACGTTCCATGCAATTTTTAAATGGGGGGCCATGGCCGGATTGGCCCCCCTGGATCCGCCCCTGATGCAAGCCATGGATGAAGAATGCATGCATTATACAAGAAGACTCGAAACCATTATTATATGAAGGTGCAACATCAGACTAGTGCAGCATGCCGCAGTCTTGCTTCTACTACATACATGAGCCTGTCAGTATAGCCTATTCACGTCGCTTGATTCACTTGGCAGTAAATCCGCATAGGCTTATATATATATAGCGAGCACAATATATAACAGTATATATATGTGTGTATTGCAGTATATATATATATGTAGTATATATATGTATGTATAAATGTTCGCAGGTATGGCGTTTCTTCGGAACTGCGTGGGTGTCGATGCACGCTGGATATAGGCTAGCGACTTGCGTGTATACTGTATAGGCGTGCGTTGACCAGTTGTGCTTTCTACGTGTGATATACATGGAGAGTATTGGAGACCCTACAGACCTGACTTTAATTATCACCTCATTCTGGTTACGTCGCTGAATCTTGGCAGCTGCTGCAGCCACTGAATACTTGGTGACGGACGGACGGACGGACGGACGGAGGTTATCCGAGGCGGTGGCGGCGGCGGTGTCGGAGGTGGCGGTTGCTTCGGAGGTAAATGAGCCAATTGGCGGGAGGATGAAGTACAGCGACGACGGCTAGGCACCTGCTGCTGCTGCTGCTGCTGGTGCTGGTGGCAATGGGAGCTTTGCTGTCGCGATGGGCAACTGAGGTCATCGAAGGTCAGGTGGCCTGGCGCCGGAATGTCGTTCCGCTCGTCGCCCAAGTTCTGCCGAAGAAGCGATCGAACGTAAAGAGGACATCGGAGGAAAAGACGGAGGAGGAAACGGAGGGACAGATGGAAGAGGAAAAGGAGGAGCAGGAGCAGGAGCAAGAGGTGGGTCCTTTAATATAGGACACGGAGCTCAAGTCTATAATATTTGCGATTTGACGGTTAAGGTTAAATATATATATATACATATACATGTATATGATAGGCTATATATGATATATAATATTTTATATTATATATATATATATATATATAAGATAGCCCGTTCTTCTTTGTTCTGCCAGAATGCATTGTCATAATTATGTTCTTTGATTAATTTGGTTAAGAGACAATTTATGCAACGGCCAGAAATTCTTAGGCTAAATCGGCGAAAAGGCGGTGGATGCTTGAGTAATATTTATAAGGCTGCTTCTGATGTAAGGCTGATTCGCTTAAACTTCGCTAAGTTCGCTTGCATATTTTGCATCATCAATTCAATCTGTCGCCGTTCAGCAGCTGTAGTAGTCGGTCAGTGTTTAATCTAGTCCCCGTCCTCTGGGGGGGGAACTGAGGTTTCTGGGGGGGGAGAGACAATTGAGCGTCCGAAGGACGCTCGTGATGTGCGTAGCATCGAGACAGGGAGGGAAGGGGTATGGGGAGGGGATGCGCCCCTCCCCATCAGAAACTTTTTGAATTTCCACATTGCAATGGCAACATTTTAAGGTGTCATCCTAACAAAATAGCTGTACTTTTTCAGTGGCCCATTAGAAAAATTTTGAATTTCCACATTGCAATGGCAACATTTTAAGGTGTCATCCTAACAAAATAACTGTACTATTTCAGTGACCCATTAGAAAATTTTTGAATTTCCACATTGCAATGGCAGCATTTTAAGGTGTTGTCTTAACAAAATACATTGTAGCTGTACTATTTCCGTGACCCATCAGAAACTTTTTGAATTTCCACATTTCAATGGCAGCATTTTAAGGAGTCATCTTACAAAAATTGACCCATTAGAAACTTTTTGAATTTCCACATTGCAATGGCAGCATTTTAAGGGGTCATCTTAACAAAATAGCTGTACCGTTTCAGTGATCCATTAGAAATTTTTTGAATTTCCACATTGCAATGGCAGCATTTTAAGGTGTCGTCTTAACAAAATAGCTGTACTTTTTCAGTGACCCATTAGAAACTTTCTGAATGTTCACATTGCAATAGCAGCATTTCACGGTGTCATCTTAACAAATTATCTGTACTTTTTCAGTGACCCATTAGAAACTTTTTGAATTTCCACATTGCAATGGCAGTATTTTAAGGGGTCATCTTAACAAAATAGCTCTACCTTTTCAGTGATCCATTAGAAAATTTTTGAATTTCCACATTGCATTAGCAGCATTTTAAGTTGTCATCTTTACAAAATAGCTGTACTTTTTCAGTGACCCATTAGAAACTTTCTGAATGTTCACATTGCAATAGCAGCATTTCAAGGTGTCATCTTAACAAATTATCTGTACTTTTTCAGTGACCCATTAGAAAATTTTTGAATTTCCACATTGCAATGGCAGCGTTTTAAGGGGTCATCTTAGACAAAATAGCTGCACTTTTTCAGTGGCCCATTAGAAACTTTTTGATTTACCACATTGCAATGGCAGCATTTTAAGGTGTCGTCCTAACAAAATAGCTGTACTTTTTCAGTGACCCATTAGAAACTTTTTGAATTTCCACATTGCAATGGCAACATTTTAAGGTGTCATCTTAACAAATTATCTGTACTTTTCAGTGACCCATTAGAAATTTTTTGAATTTCCACATTGCAATGGCAGCGTTTTAAGGGGTCATCTTAAACAAAATAGCTGCACTTTTTCAGTGGCCCATTAGAAACTTTTTGATTTACCACATTGCAATGGCAGCATTTTAAGGTGTCGTCTTAACAAAATAGCTGTACTATTTCAGTGACCCATTAGAAAATTTTTTGAATTTCCACATTTCAGTGGCTGCATTTTCAGGTGTCATTTCAACATGATAGCATCATATATTATAGTAGTAAATAATGTCATTATAATTATACAGGGTGGGCCAGCATAAATGTCCCGACTTTGCGCGCGTATAACTTCGCCAATTTTTAACATTTATTTATACTTAATGCATCAAATTAAAGGCATTTCACTCTAGTATTAACTCTAAAAAAGTCGAACTGATACTAGTTTAGGTTTTAATTATATGCCCGGAACAGCGCTTGCTACCAGATTTTGCTGTCATTTGCGACGCAACCTGGCGCCGTTGACAGACGATGATCGCGTTTCGATCTTAATTTTACGAACTGATAAGGGATTTAATTCGTTTGAAATGATTAACGAATATTCTAACAGAGGATGGAATAAACAATACCTTGAATTATCTGCTACGGAAAATTGATAAAACAAGACTTTCTACTCGCAAACCATGGGAATCGGAGCGCACGGCGCTCACATCCGCTAACATTGCTCGTGTGTCCGCGTACATTTGCAGTCAAGACAATGACCAGGGCAGGCCCTGCATGCAAATTCAAAGCAAAACAGGCAGTCTTAGAAGCACTGAGTAACGTACTGGAAAAGATTATAGACCTAAAGTTAAAGTAATTTGTCGACGAGAATTCCAGCGAACTCTCCAGCTCTTACGCAAAGAAACGGCTGGCAGCGTGCAAGCGTCTGAAGCAGCGCATGGCAGTGCACGGCTGTTGGCAAAATTGAAAGGACGTGGTTTTGCGATTAGAAGATATTCATGGTAGGGACCCTACAAACACCCTAAATGATCGTGTCTACGCGCGTTTTAGCAAAAAACGATAGAATTTCCCGGGGAAACGGCGTCATAATGCGTCAGTAATGACAAAAAATGGTAGCTAGCGCTGATCCAAGTATACAATTAAAACCTAAACTAGTATCAGTTCGACTTTTTTAGAGTTAATACTAGAGTGAAATACCTTTAATTTGGTGCATTAAGTATAAATAAATGTTAAAAATTGGCGAAGTTATACGCGTGCAAAGTCGGGACATTTATGCTGGCCCACCCTGTATAATAATAAATAATATCACGGTATATTATAACACTTCATGTAATAAAAACAGTAACTAAAAACCAATATCATTTCGTCAAATTTTTCTGGGGGGGGAAATGTCAATCCTGGGGGGGGAACTTTCCCCCCCCCCCAGAGACGTCTAGATTAAACACTGGTAGTCGGTAAATGATCAAACGCATTCGTTGAGTGATTAACCCATTGTGTTCTGACCTCGATAAAGACGGAGGTCGGTGCTATGTGCTTCAACCGAAAGATCTTTGAGCTTCGAAGAATCTCTGCGGAATCCTTTGAACAAGATAACCTTACTATTCTTAACGACCCTGTGTTATAACAAGGATTATTAGTGTCGCCCTACTCTTTTATCCAGGCTTAAGACTGACACTGGCAGCGTGCAACCAGCAGCGGGAGTTTAACCCTTGCATATTATAGTTTAAAATAAAATTATAGCCTACGATGGTTGGGTAAGTCTGATGAGACTGATCCGATTCTCTGTCCCAGTGTTCAGTTAAGTCCTCTTCAATGGAAACCAGGGCTGTTTTTAAGGAATTTTAGAACTGCACAACTCCTTCTTGGAGTTGTCCATCATCCGTAAATTCATCCATGGTAAATTACTTCCAATCGGATGACAATGATCTTTTTGCTAGTTTTAACTGCACAGAACTTGTGACAGAAGTGCTTCTACAACTGCACAAAACCATTTAGAACTGCACATTCTGTGTACAACTGCACGTTAAAAAAAGCCCTGATGGAAACAGAGCAGGTGATTGGAGTGGGGGTTGGTGTGGGGTAAAGGAGAATGAAGAGCAACCAGGTTGGATGCAGAGCGAGTGTGGTAAGTGCTATATGAATAACAATGAAAGAGAACAATAGACAGGAAAAGGTATACCGATGGATTTGGAAGGGGAGGTGCAGAAGAGACAGACGAGGAGAGCAGGACAAGGAGAAACACGAGGAACAGGAGGAGGAGGAGGAGGAGGAGGAGGAGGAGGAGGAGGAGGAGAAAGGGAAGGACGTGGAGGAGGAAGTGGAGGAGGAAGAGGATAAGGAGGAGGTGGAGGAGGAGGGAACGAAAACTGAGGCGAGGTATACGAATACTATATATAGGCCTATGACTTCATCATTACAGATACCTTTCTCTGCTAGATTCGATGCCTTTAACACCTTTGCAGATTGAACGAAAACCTTTTCCGCTGACGGCAACCGACGAACGAGCAACAAGAATGAGTGAGTGAGTGAGGCAGGGATGGAGGAAAGGAAGAGGGAAGGAGGGAAGGAAGAGGGAAGGAGGGAAGGAGGAGGGAGAGAAGGTGGAGCGAGGCGGTGAAGGAGGAAAGGATACTGTAATTATTCGGGAGACTGCAGTGCATCGCAGTCTAACCTGGAGAAATGGAGCTTGAGGGATGAGGGCGGTTGCGAAGAGGAGCGGAATTGGCCTCATTATATTCGCAATTATATAGTAGGTGATGTTGATGATGAAGACGAACAAGAAGATGCTCATGATGATGATGCCGATGATGCTGATGATGATGATGATGATGATGATGCTGATGATGATGATGATGATGATGGCGGCAGCGCTGAGTGGGAGGAGGCATGATGTAACATATATCTATATATACCGCATCATATATAGGCCCTATATACATGTATATAATTATATACTGACGTGGCATTTTATGCCATGGCAGTTACCGCCATGTTTTGTACAAAACCCAGAGGGCAATGCATTGCAAGCAGCGGCCACACATAATATAGACATAGTACATACTGGCCTATGTACATACATGCAGCGCCGGTGTCGCTAAGTCAGCCTCCGTGGCTGCTGTGCTAGCCAAGCATGCGAAACTGCTTTCGGGGGCTTAGCCAGCCACTGGCCGGCCTTCTACTACGATGATGATGATGATGATGATGATGATGATGATGATGATGATGATGATGACGATGACGATGACGATGACGATGACGATGATGATGATGATGATGATGATGACGACGACGACGATGATGATGATGATGATGATGATGATGATGATGATGATGATGACGATGATGATGACGACGACGACGACGACGATGATGATGATGATGATGATGATGATGATGATGATGATGATGATGATGATGATGATGATGATGATGATGATGATGATGATGACGATGATGATAACGAACACTCGCACGTCAAGTCGTCAACGCGTTATTTGCTGGGGAGTCGAAGACAGAAGACCAGTGAAATAATTAAACTGTGATTACTTGCTATAGGCCTATAATAGGCTATATATATATACATACATATACATATATACATATTACATATATATATATATACAATTATACATATATATATATATAGTATACACACATATATACATACATTGCTTGTCGTTGATTAGTTATCGACAGCCGTGTCCATAGCAACAGCGCAAATGAACAGCAGCTGACCCAGCAATATACATCAAATTATGTAGAGCATCGGGGCTATATATCTACAGACAGTGCTTATTTGATGCATAAACAATAATGTCTTAATTGGAAAAACTGGTGTCCGACGATATAATCTTTAACCTATAGATCACGTGAAGCAACATCATTTCCGCGTGAATCATTAAACGGGTGGAAAATCGTAGATGGCCTTTGGTCACGTGTGCATCTATATTAGGGTGTCCCACGATTGCACAGGAAAAATATTTTTCTTGAAACTTGAAATGCAGTCCCTCCAAAAAGTTTCCTTATGGTCCTATGATAGTACCTGCCAAATTTCTGGACATTTTGAAAATATTTAGAGGCCGCTCAAAGCTCACATATAATATGTGTAAGTTGTCACAAATTATACGTGCGACATATAGGCCTATGAGTTTGAAATTTTCGGAGGTCCACACTTTGATCCCACTAGCGTGCTTATGTATTGCTTAATAACCTTATATTGCTCTGAAATACTAAAATCTACAAATATGCAACCTTATTGTATTTGCGAATGAGGTTTTTCAAGCATAAGGACGACAGTTAAGCTCTCGAGCAAACGAATGATGTAAATGTCGTGCACTAGGATTGCAGGTCGCTACCTCCACATGGCAATCATCAGTGGAGTAGAAATGAATAAGGTTAACAGATTGTCAGTCTGATTTTTCTCTAGTTGGTGGAAGTAGCCTACAAACATGTTGGTGTGCTAAAGTTGACCTCTGGACCAGGACAGGAATCAACGGTTGCAGTTTGAACCTTTTGAAGTCGTGAAAGTGTGATGCATTAGGCCTAATTATTGGCAAATGCTTTGAGACAACGGCTTTCAATAACTGCATATTAAATAGAGTTTGCAATGCCTTGCACCCTTCTACATCAGCCATCAGTCGTAACATCTTGTTAACATCACAGAAATCTTTTAAGTCCAGTTGCCTGGTGCATTCTTTGTGTCCTTGGTAAAAATTTGTCCATCAATGGTCTGTAATTAAGCTCTGCAAGCCATTTAAAGATGAATGCTCCAATCTGGTTCACCATCAACCAAACCCTCGACCAATGCTACTGCAGTCTGCATCTAACAAATCATAAGAATTCATTACTGAACAGCTTTAGCGTGGCCATACTCGAAATATGACTATCAAGAATTTTCAAAACTCTTGGTATTCATGGTTGGATTGAACAATTCGGTAGCATTTCGCAAGCCTGTTGCCATCACAGAGCAAGTTGGATGGGTAAGGCAATATAGATCTAATTGCTTTATGATGGAAACGAATCACATATACAGTTGACGACCGTGAATTACAGGGCATCCAACCCAAACAAGTCTCAGATTTGTGATTGACATCTACAGTCAGGCGGTGTTCTCATGTAGAGTCACTGCTCTCTTTGAATTAATCCATAGCTTTATAATTCTGGCAATGCTGCTCTAGATGACAAGTCTGAAAATGATGCAACATCATTCTTGGTATACCAGCACCTAAGATATAAGAGATAGCAATTCTCTCTGTTCTTTCAGTGAGTTCTCATTAATGTGGAATAACGGGGTTATCTCTTCCTAAAAGTTTTTCCCAAACCATGCTGCGTTCAAATATAGTTTTCTCGATCTTTCGGTGAAAGAGTGGCGAGATAGCCAATCGTATAAGACCACGTGTGATTTTTCATAACGTTGGTCTGTGTAAATGACTGTGCTGAACAAACATGACGCAGCTTTGATACAGAATTTCAGCTCAACGATAACGAAGAACGTAGATCGGAGACAATTTCTCGTACAGGTTGTCGAAAAACACAGGCACATGTTTTCTAACCACAATTGTGACAATCTTGTTGACATGTGTAAATGTAGAACGTAGAACTGAAGAACAATTTGAGTGCAGTGATGTAGAATCAGCAGATCAGTATGAGAATAGTAAAAAAAATAACGGTCCAGACGTTGATTTGTTGTGTAGCTGCATGGGGTGTGCAATTAAAACTTTACTGTGTGGTCCTAGGACAATGTAGCGTATTAAATCGCTATTATCTATCAAACTAACTTGTCTGATATTATATGTTAATTCTAAGTAGGAGTTAAGCTAGATAATTTAGTCGGCGTATCTAGATTAATAATTTGGCGTCTAGTGGATTAGTAACTAGGAGACCACGAATCTTGCGTACATGAGCGAGGCAGTCATGGTGACGTCAAGCAGTTACTACGGACGCTTACGTAAGCGAAAAACATTTGCATCGACGCGTAACCAATAAAAAGCATCGAAATGAGCGTAACGGGCAGAATTGAATGGAAACAGCCACGTCATTGAAATTCAACATAAACGGTTGATTCCTTGCTTGAACATTGAGAAAGATGGTTGTTCAGTTGTGGCTGGCAATTCATTTGAAGTTTATTCAATGGTGAGGATGATGATTATGCTCGTATCTGGTCGTAAAACAGTACGAGACATTCGTGTGAGAGTAGAGGCGATTTAGAAATTCGAAGTTGCGAACTCTAACGTCCGTGAAGTCTACATTGTGATCGTGACGGTTGGTGAGACGATATTCGTGTGTTGAGAAACGATTTTGGGCTCGTTGTCTCTGGTTGACATTTCAAGGTCATTTCAATTGGGAAGGAAATTCTCATTGGTTGGAGTGTGATAATTTGATGCTACGGAAGTATTGAATATTGTCTTGTCTGGTATTCGATCTGGATTCCACAGCTTGACAGTATCTCATTATCCTTCTTCAAATATAGCACGAGGTTGCTTATCTTCATTCAGTGAATCTACGGAGAATCAGCAGAACTATTTCTTCAAATATAGCACGGGGTTGCTTATCTTCATTCAGTGAATCAACAGAAAATCTACAGAACTATTTCAAGACCGTTTACACTACAGAAACGACATGTCATATATCTCAACTGTGGAGCACAGATAAGCTAAAAGATAATTATAATTAGTGATACGCCAAATAAGTAAATAGGAATATTGCGTAATTGTATTGTGTATTTAATAGTTTCAATTATATCATACATTTATAAAGAATTGGTGTCTCTTTGAACAGATCATTTAAATGCAGTACATTTTCAATTACCCGCTAAAATAAGCATAAAAACGGAGACGTTACAAATGGGATGCTCGCGTCGGGATAAAATTGACAATATTATTGTTGATTAGATTGAACTTTACTGACATTTATATTGAAGAGACAAAGCTAATTAAAATGACGATCTATTTGGAAATTGTTAAGCATAGCGCAACGCGCATGTATAGATTTAAAGCATTAGAGTCGGTGCGATAATCCTTATTGCTTAACATATACCAGAGATTGTATCACGTTAAGAGGGAACACTAGTGTGACGCTTAATAATTTTAATAATTATTATAAGCGAGTGTGAAATTGTATAGCGCATAGTTTAGCGTTAAATTTATTACTACTTAACCAAAAGTGAGTAAGTAAGAATGTCAATCACAGACTGGCAACAGTGGTTGGATATGGGACGTTCATTCTCATTGGAAGGTGAAGAGCTGAAGGCGTTTGTCAGAGACAGACAGAACGAATTCAGACAGCAGAGGGCGGATGAACGAGAAGAGAAAAAGGAAAGTGAGCTACGTGCAGCTGCAGAAGCCAAAGCAGCCAGAGAGAATGAATTGGAGCTAGCGCGTGAAGCGGCTAAGTTAGCTGATACCAAAGCAGCCAGAGAGAATGAATTGGAGCTAGCGCGTGAGGCGGCTAAAATTGCTGAGGCAAAAGCAGTTAGAGAAAAAGAAATAGAAATAGCGAGGATGGCTGACGCTAGGCTTATGCGTGAAGCAGAGATGAACGAGGCGAGGCTTGCAAGAGAAGCGAATGAAGCTTTAGAGCATAAGAGGCTTGAGATTCAAATGAGACTGAGAGAAATGGAGTCGAGAGATGGACGAAACAGAGATGATGGAGATTCTTATATGACGATGGGTGACACCCACCAAGGAAACCAAAGTCATAAGGGAATGAAAAATATTAAATTCCCAATATTTAACGAGGCTAAAGATTGTCTTGATGCGTACCTACTCAGATTTGAGCGTACGTGTACGACGTATGAGATACCAAGAGATGTATGGTCGCTGATGCTAGCGCGACATCTAGAGTCGAAAGCATTAGAAGTGTACCAGCGTTTGTCAGCTGAAGAAACACAAGACTACGATTGTTTAAAGAAGCATCTCCTGAAAAGATTCCAATTAACAGAAGGAGGGTATCGTAACAAGTTTAAGACTAGCAAGATGGAACAAGGAGAGACTCCTTCAAATTTCATTTACAGATTACAACGATATTTGCAGCAATGGTTGCTACAAGCTGGATTTGAGCAGACCTACGAAGGAATCGAGGATCTACTGCTAAAAGATCAATTTTTCCTCACTTGCAGTAACGAGTTGAGGATGTTCATTAAAGAGAAAGGAAAAATGAGCTTAAAAGACACATTGACGTGTGCAGAATCTTACATCGAAGCTCATGGGTACAGATATGCAGAGAATTCTGTAAAACCTCAAGGGAGATTCAATAATGACAGAGGTAATGGAAAGCCATTTGAAGAGAAATCGAGAGAGAAATTCCAAGGAAACATGAACAGAGGAAGAGTCGAAACGCGACAGAACAAAGAGACAAATCACAGTGGAAATGTGAATAGAGGATTTAGTAGAGATAGAGAGCAGGCAGCGGAACACAAGATAACTTGTTTTGAATGCGGTAAGGTAGGTCATAAAGCATATGATTGTGTGAACAAAACTAAAGGGTTTGTTAAACACACAGCTGCAGCAGTACAGATTTACGAGAATAGGGCGTACAGGGCTGTACAGACAAATGAAAATACGAAATCGAATGAAATTGACAGAACAGTAGAACGCCAGGATAGGAAAGGTAAAGAAGAAGTACCGAAACATATGGCAGCAAGTACGGTAGTTACGGAACGGAAAGATGGTTGCATTGACATTGAAAGTATAGACGAATGTCAAGCGAAGGTCAATGGCGTAGACGCCAATTGTCTTTACGATTCTGGAGCGAGTACATGTATCGTGAGGAGATCGCTAATCAAGGATAGTGATTTGACTGGGAAGGAAACGCACTGCATCCTAGTTGATGGGAGCTTAAGGTGTTTTCCTACAGCCAATGTAAACATTGAGAGCGAGTATTTTACTGGAGAAGTTGAGGCAATGGTTATGGATGAACCAGTAAAGCCGATAATTATTGGACGCGTGAGAGGGTTAAAATATACAGTAACGAATGAGAACACGGATGAAAATATAATTAATTGTGACAAAGGAGAGAAAGTGAATGAGACGATTATGAGTGAGAAACAAGAAAAAGTTGAGTATAAAGGAATACTCAAGAGAAATGTGAATGCTAATTCACGTTGGCAAGATGCCAAGAAGACAGTAAGATTTGAGAGTGATGAAATGAGCACGGAATATGATGACGTAATAGAGAAAGTTGGAAGTGATGACGTCATGAACAGTGACGCACATCAAACGACAGCAGCGATAGAAACGAGAGCTGAGTCGAAGAAAGTGGTGAAATATAAACCACTCAAAGTCACAGAAATGCCCGACCTGAATATAACCACAAAAGAAATAAAGGAATTACAGAAGACAGATGAAACATTGAAGAGTTACTGGGATAAAGCATCTGAGTGGAATGGCGATGAGAAGAGTACAGAAAAAGTGCTATACGTAAAGAAAGATGGATTGTTGTACCGGAGATGGAAGGAAGTATTGAAAGATGAAGCGAAGTGGCAGTTGATGGTTCCGAAACAGTTGAGAAACAAAGTTCTAGCTGTAGCACATAACTCGCTACTGTCAGCTCATCTAGGCATGAAAAAGACTCACGATAAAATTGTGAATGAATTTTATTGGCCAGGGATAAATCAAGAAGTTCGGCGATACATATTAAGTTGTGATGTATGCCAGAAAGCAGTGGATAAGAAAGTGAACTACAAGGCACCGATGGGACATCTTCCAGTGCTGGATGTGCCGTTCAAGCATGTCTGTGTAGACATCATAGGAGCCATAGAGCCAATGTCTATGAGAGGATATCGTTATGTATTAACGATTATCGACTTGAGCACCAGATATCCTGAAGCGATACCATTGAAAGGTATTAGTACCGAGGAAGTGGCGGAAGCCTTGTTTAACTTTTACTGTCGGATGGGCGTACCAGAAAGAATTCATACAGATAGAGGGAGCCAGTTTACGTCAGAACTAATGGCCGAAGTAAACAAGATGTTATTAATCAAGCATACGATGACAAGTCCATACCACGCGATGGGAAATGGTTGTGTAGAACGTCTGAATGGAACAATTAAGACGACACTGAGAAAATTGATAGGTGAACAAGTAAAAGAGTGGGACAGGTACTTGGCACCACTACTTTTCGCATTACGAGATACTGTACACGAGAGCCACGGATACACACCTTTCGAATTAATCTTCGGAAGATCGTGTAGAGGTCCGATACAGATATTGAAGGAACTGTGGACGAATGAAAAAGTGGAAGACGAGGTGAAGGATGTGTACACATATATGACAGATCTACGAGAACGTATAGAGGAAACGTGTAACATGGCGCAGAAAGCAATTCACAAAGCCAATGCGAAGAACAAGAAATACTACGATAAAAAGGCACGATATAGAAAACTGGAGATAGGTGATAAAGTCCTATTGTTACTGCCGAGTTGTAATAATAAGATGCTTGTTAAATGGCAAGGACCATTTGTTGTCAGAGGAAAAATCGGAGATTACGATTATAAAGTTGAGGTTGATGGTGGAAAACTGAAAACATACCACATCAACATACTAAAGAAATATTACGAGAGGGATGAAGAAGAGTTGTCAGGTTCTGAGACAATAGCATATGTGTCAGCTATTGTACATGATGGTAGAGAAGGTGAAGACGAAGAGGAGGAGATATTAAACCTGTATGTCAGTAAGCAAACTGAGACGTACAAGGATGTTGATATTAATCCACAATTAGAAGATGAACAGAGAGGTGAATTAGAAAAATTACTGAGAGAATATCAAGACATATTTACAGATAAACCAGGAAGAACTGACATGGTGAAACACGAGATTCATCTTACGAGTGATGAACCTGTTAGGATGAAAGCGTATCCAACACCGTATCATCTACAGTCTGAAATTGATAAGGAAATTGAGATAATGTTAGAGAACGGGATAATAGAAAGATCAGAAGCAGCATACGCAGCACCGCTTGTTGTTGTTAAGAAGGCAGATGGAAGCAATAGACTTTGCTGCAACTATAAACAATTGAACAAAGTGACAGTTTTTGATCCAGAGCCGATGATGTCAAACGAGGATATCTTCAATAAACTGAGTGGCAGCAAAATATATAGCAAGTTTGATTTTTGCAAAGGATATTGGCAAATTCCAATGAGCGAAGAATCAAAAGATTATACGACTTTCATTTGTGCAAGTGGATTGTATAAATTTAATGTACTACCATTTGGATTGGTAAATAGTGCTTCAAGCTATAACAGACTTATAAGGAAGATTTTGCATGGAACCGAGAATCTGGAGAGTTATGTTGATGACATACTAGCTCATACAGAAGGATGGACTAAACATATGAAGATTTTACGAGAATTTTTTCAAAGAGTGAGAGATGCTCACCTGACTTTGAAACCAAAGAAATGTTCATTAGGCTATGGACGTATAGATTTCTTGGGTCATACATTAAACAACGACGACATTAGTCCTAAAGGAGAATCGATAGATAAGATTGTGGAGATGCCACAACCGAAAACGAAGAAACAAATAAGAAGCTTTTTGGGAGCAATAAACTATTACAGAAAATTTATTCCTCATTGTGCTGAACTGATGGCACCATTAAGTGATTTGACAAAGAAGTCAGCAGCTAATAATGTTGATTGGAACGAGGAATTAGAAGAGAGTTTTAGTAAGCTGAAAGCAGCACTTGCTAAAACACCGATTCTAAAGTTACCAAACTTGGAGAAGGAATTCGTGATTCAAACTGATGCTTCGGGAAGAGGAATAGGTTGCGTCCTGATACAGCAGTACGAAGGAGTGAACCACCCGATTGCATATGCGAGTAGGAAACTATTGGAAAGAGAGACGAGATATTCAGTTGAGGAGAGAGAATGTCTAGCGATAATGTGGGGGATTAGTCGGTTTGACAGGTACTTGTGTGGAAAGCAGTTTGTGATAGAGACAGACCATTGTGGACTACAGTACATGAAGGAAGGGAGAATGAGAAATGCGAGAGTCATGAGGTGGAGTCTAGCACTTCAAAATTATTGCTTTACGATACGATATATCAAGGGAAGCAATAATGTTATGTCTGATTATTTGAGTAGAGGAATTACATAGTACTTAAATATATCAGTAATGTATTATAATAATGTAGATAAGAAGTTCAGTAATGTTGTATTGTTGTGTAAGATAGAATAAGGAAGTTGATAGAAATTTAGTTGATAGATAATTAGGTGAGATTGTAAAGCCTGATTACAGACTTTTGAAGGAGGGGTATTTGTAGCGTATTAAATCGCTATTATCTATTAAACTAACTTGTCTGATATTATATGTTAATTCTAAGTAGGAGTTAAGCTAGATAATTTAGTCGGCGTATCTAGATTAATAATTTGGCGTCTAGTGGATTAGTAACTAGGAGACCACGAATCTTGCGTACATGAGCGAGGCAGTCATGGTGACGTCAAGCAGTTACTACGGACGCTTACGTAAGCGAAAAACATTTGCATCGACGCGTAACCAATAAAAAGCATCGAAATGAGCGTAACGGGCAGAATTGAATGGAAACAGCCACGTCATTGAAATTCAACATAAACGGTTGATTCCTTGCTTGAACATTGAGAAAGATGGTTGTTCAGTTGTGGCTGGCAATTCATTTGAAGTTTATTCAATGGTGAGGATGATGATTATGCTCGTATCTGGTCGTAAAACAGTACGAGACATTCGTGTGAGAGTAGAGGCGATTTAGAAATTCGAAGTTGCGAACTCTAACGTCCGTGAAGTCTACATTGTGATCGTGACGGTTGGTGAGACGATATTCGTGTGTTGAGAAACGATTTTGGGCTCGTTGTCTCTGGTTGACATTTCAAGGTCATTTCAATTGGGAAGGAAATTCTCATTGGTTGGAGTGTGATAATTTGATGCTACGGAAGTATTGAATATTGTCTTGTCTGGTATTCGATCTGGATTCCACAGCTTGACAGTATCTCATTATCCTTCTTCAAATATAGCACGAGGTTGCTTATCTTCATTCAGTGAATCTACGGAGAATCAGCAGAACTATTTCTTCAAATATAGCACGGGGTTGCTTATCTTCATTCAGTGAATCAACAGAAAATCTACAGAACTATTTCAAGACCGTTTACACTACAGAAACGACATGTCATATATCTCAACTGTGGAGCACAGATAAGCTAAAAGATAATTATAATTAGTGATACGCCAAATAAGTAAATAGGAATATTGCGTAATTGTATTGTGTATTTAATAGTTTCAATTATATCATACATTTATAAAGAATTGGTGTCTCTTTGAACAGATCATTTAAATGCAGTACATTTTCAATTACCCGCTAAAATAAGCATAAAAACGGAGACGTTACAAATGGGGGCTCGTCATACAAATAGGGGTTGAACCTCACAGCCCCCTCAGAATTTCTTACTATGAAGCAGATGAAGGTATGGAGGAGCTAAAACCACGACTTGTTACATTATCAAGAGTTTGTAATGACTACTCCCAATGATTAGTTGTGTGTGCACTGATATTGTGTCCAAAGTTCAAAAATCTCAAATTTTTCTCGATTTTGCATTTTTTGAGCATAAGACTATGCCCAAAATATCCATTGTATCCAATAAAGTTAAATACCTGTTAATTCTACCATTCACGAGCTTTCCAAGGGTAGTAAATTTGTTATAATAGGATCAACGATTGGGATATAAAGGCATTTAGAAGTTGGACACATCAGGCGCAAATTATGCCAATATGGGTTAAATTTGGGCGGCTTGAGCCACCCCTAAATATTTTTTTAGTGTCATAAAACTTTACAGGTGTTATTATGGGACCATATGGAAACTTTTTAGGGGAACTGCATTTCAAGTTTCTAGAAAAATATTTGTTGGGACACCCTAATCTATATGCCTGTTTTTAATAGTAACGCTAGGCATTATAGTGTAGTATGCGTATCATACATGCAGCCAATTCTACAGCAGAAAAGAGGCGGATCCAGAGGGATCAATCCGGCCATGGCGCCCATTTAGAAATTCTGGCTCGGAAGTTGACGTTGTTCCCCAGGGGTTATTTTAACGTGCAGCTGGACACAAAGTGTGTAGTTGGGAAAGAGATTTGTGCAGTTGAAAATCAGATCTTGTGCAGTTACTTTTTGCCTAGTTGCGTGAACCGACGAGAAGTTAGTGGTAAAAAGTTGGACACAAACATGATAGTAACAGCCCAAAGTGAACATCTTTGAGGCGGTTTATTTGGGTGATATTTATGTTTAGGAAAAGAGCAGGCCTGTTGAAATTTGACGTGAACTATTATAATAGATAATTATGGTGATTACATGCAGTTTTCAAGTCAAGCATTAGACCGATACGGCGAAGATCACCCGTGTGCATGAAGTAAGAGCGGGGAAAATGGGTGATGTAATCGAAGACAAGGTTCTGCTAAAAATCACACATAGGCTGCAGCCAGAAGAATTTGCAGTAGGCTAAATGTATGGGCGGATGCAGATTCAAGGCCTGCTGTAGGTTGATTTCCTGATAAAGTTGTAAAGGCCGGGGTTATTCTTCATACCATAATGACAACTTCTTGGCCATCGTAGTCTACTTTCTCCTGCCTTTGCCGCTTAGCCTACTCTGACAAGCTGAAGCAGGAAGGAACGTAGACAGTCGGACGCATAAAGCAAAATAGTCTGCTATAATACAGCAACCCAAGTATCTAACTGGAGACATGTGATGAAAAGGAAAGAATTAATCAGGCAGACATCCAGACTGAGCTAGCCTTTCAGCCACACAGGTTATCCAATACATACATACTCAAATTTTCTTCCAAATTCTCCAGATATCCCCATATTACACGCACCCTTTTGAGTTTATGTGAAATTAAACAAAATTCGAAAGTGGGATTGGTAATTAACGAAAACCCCTACCCAGCTGGGTGCTCGTGCATTGGAAATTATTGTCCTTCGGTCGCTCGTTCGTTTCCACAAGCCCAGGACCAAGTCTGCGGCTATGTTCACACACACACACACACACACACACACACACACACACACACACACACACACATTCTGGTTCTCATGAATGAATGACACCAGAGCTTGTAGCATATAAGATTTCCAACAGTCGTACCCTAAGCCAAGTCATGGTGTGGTAAAATATCATTTACATGTAGATCGGCGACGTGGCTCCTGGTTAAAACTGCTATTAGTCTAAACAGTACATATTCGTGTTGATGTGGGTGTCAGTATAGGCCTATCGATCAATAATGACCATTTGGGAGGTTTGCTAATGATATTTATCGGTCTTACATCGTATTTTGCAGTTAGTGGGTTATATTTTATGCAAAATTTGAAATTAGCTCAAAGATTTCATTTCCTGGGGAAATAATTATCTCATCTTGTCTACTAGCTTTAGCTTTAGCAAAACAATATCATGTTGATCTTAATGACCAGGGTTTCATAGCAGAAAAGCAACATTTAGATGTACCCTTACAGAGGCCTACTAGCGAAACTTTGGAAGTGTCCAGGAACATAGGACCATTTAAATTTATTACACTTAACAATCTTTCTGAGCTATTTCCAATTCCAGCAACAGCAGAGGATCTGTAGGCTAATGGATCTTTAAGGGATCTCTAGTCGATTAAGGATATTGAAAAGTCTGAACGTCTAAGAACGTCTGGCTGATTTCATTCGTTAATTCATTTGCAGATTTTGCCATGATGAACTTTGAGTCAAACATTGTCATAACACTTATTGATTTTGATCTTTAACCTTTATTGACCCAACGTTCCCAAAGTGGAACATATTTTGAAGCAATTTGGAGGGACGGTAAAACCTACTGTCAGTCATCTAATACATGTTCATTTACTCGTCCAAAGATGGGGGCATGTTTATTTACTTTTATTTCAAGTCTGTTGCAACAAATAAAATTATTATTTTTATGCAATTTTGTCAAGAAACGACATTTATGCTAATAAATTTCTGAAATTTCTTTAAATTACAAATGCTTGATAATTAATTGCTTTTATCGTCTATTTGGGCTGAATTGTGTCTATTGTGCCTACTTATGGTCAAATTTTTTAATAGTAGTGCCTTATGAGTGACCGACGCAGCTGATTTTACACATGTTCCACTTTGGGAACGTTGGGTCTCACTAGTTGTATCAATATTTTTGCGTTATACTGAAATTTGCCCTGCTCGCTCCAAAATTTATATTGATAGTAATTGTAATTCCAATATGAGTATAAATTCTATAATTAATACTAGTAGAAGTATTAGTGCACCTAATATTGTTATTATTAGGCCTATTTATTATTATTTTTATTACTGTGATTAGTTTCTTTGGGGTTATGGCAGTTTGAACAGTGCGTTTGGCTCTCTGTGGCATGATTGTTTCAACGCAAATTTGAGTTCTGATTAACCCATATTATTGCTCCGTTTTCCCCGCAGGGTGAGTTGTGGAAGGGCAGGGTATGGTGGGGATGAGATGGGTATTGGTGGGATGGGGCCGGGGCAAGATGCGGTAAGACCACGGTGAAACAAATGTAAAACATTATCTTTGTTATGACGTTCATATGTTGAACCTTTTGCGGGGTGGGGCGGCATGGAGGGGTGGGATATAGAGGTGAGGTATGCCTGACTTGGGGTCGAGGTGGGGTGGGGTCGAACGGTTGGGTATGAGTTGAAGTGAGCCGGATGGGGCGAAGTGGGAAGAAGTGTTGGACGAAAAGCAGAAATTTACTCAGACGAATGGGCTGTTTAAGAGGGGTGCGGAGTGGGGCGGGCTGGGGTGGGGATGGGGCGGGGTGGGGCGGTATGGGGTGTGGTGAGGGCGGTTGGAATATGGGGTTGTAGTGCGCCGAGTGGGATCAAAGTGGGAAGAAAGGGACAAAGTGAAAACAAGTGAATCATCATTTTTTATGAATTTCGCATGTTGAGCATTTTACAGAATGGGGCGGGGCGTAGGTGGTGGGAATGGGGTGGAGTTGGCCGAAATTGTGTAAAGGTGGGTTAGGGTTGGACGGTAGAGGTGTGGGGTTGAAGTGAAGTGGGTGCGTTCAAAGGGAGGAGGAGGGTTGACCGAGAAACCAAAAAATTACTTCAGACAGGTGGTCTGTGTGAGGGGCGAATTTGGGGAAGGTTGGGTGGGGTGCGGAGTTGGGGCTGGGGACTTAAGTGAGATTTTTAGGATGCGGTCGGTCAGGGTAATGGCGCGGTAGGAACGGTTTGAAAACAAATTGAAACAATATTTTTCATAAATTTCATATCTTGAGCATTTTATGGGGTGGGTTGGGGTGGAAGGGTGGGGCTGGGTGAATGGGTGGGCATGGGGTGGAGTGGGTAAAAGTTAGGGCAGAGGTGGGGTATTAGCCTTTGTGAATCCCAGCTTTTACAAAATTGTATATCTGCATCATTTGGATAAAGTCATATTTTTACATATGCATGATGTTTACTAGTCAAAGTGACCCAACGTTCCACTTTGGGAACATATGCATAATTCTTACATCAACTAAATTTTTTTCATTTTTTTAACTGATTGCCTCTAATTTGGCGGTAAACTCTAACATAGTGAAATTCTGAAGTGATAGAATGACGATTTCAGTATCTGGGATGATAAAGGTTAATATGAATTTTTATATAAAGTCGGAAAATCTTAATATTCAAGCATCTAAAGCTGCAGTCGAAGGACAAGCGCAAAGCACCAGCTTATTAACGAGCGCTCACCAAAAGCTGCTTCAGCTTTGGGGGACATATCCCTGGTGAAGGACTTTCGTATGTCCAGTCTCAAAATACGTCATTTATGTGCAGTTGAGAAAATTCCTTAAAATAACCCCTGTTGTTCCCAACCAAACCCAGCAATCAGTGGGGCTTAATCGGGGTAGGCTGAAGCCAAATAAGTAGCCATGCATCTACAGAGAAAGTCAAGTAGGTCTAGACTCTAGACCCATGCATAATTCACATCACATCAAGCGTTGGAACTGCTAAATTACTTTAAGAGAAAAATCCAAGAAAGTCAAAGGAAAATTATTTTATTTTATAATTTTCTATAGACCCAAGCTTAAGGATTTTTTTTATATAAAAACAACTTTAAAAGCATCAAAAATGACCGGCATGCATGATATAAACACGATTTGGGGAAATGGCTGCGTCTGTGGTCATCATACGAAGAAGCTGCACATGTGAAGCTAGAATCATGGGCGGAGACCTAGGGGGGGACAGGAGGGACGGTCCCCCCAATAAAAGTGTTGGGGGGGGACGGCCCATGCATTTGTCCCCCCCAATGTTTGAGCGTCAAGACTTTTTTTGGCGGCGAAAATAGAAAATTTGGTCGAGATTTGTCCGGATGACTAAAAAAAAAAAAAAAAAAAAGGTCATCAACTTTTTTGGGCGGCGAAAATAAATTTTTCCCCGCGATTTCGCCGGTCGTCAGAAATTTTTCCGAAAATCTCGCGTCTTTCCGTCCCCCCCAATTCTCGGCGCAGGTCTCCGCCTATGGCTAGAATATAGGATCAACTTATTGTCTAAGACTTATATCAGGCCTGTTCATGTAGCCTATCATACTGCAGGCTATAAATTTATACGCCAGGTCTATGATGTCTATTCCAGACCTGCCGTTTATCTACATCATCAGCAACCCGTCGATGTATAAATATAGCATTTTTAAAAGTAGAACATTGCAGAGAAACATGCATCCATCAAACGTCTCCTCTTCATTAAAGCCGACACTAAAGCATCATTGCCACTCGATGACACCGATAGCACGAAGCAGGTCTTTACTGTAGCGAACCAAATGATGCATGCACGACTCTATCTCGAGGATCACATTTGATAGTTCTATGTGGCACGAATTAAGTCGAGCAGTAAAGGTCTAATTGACCAAACGCGCAAACTAACACATCTGTGACAAATTCAATAAAGATTCACGTAATTGTCCATGTATTATTATACATAATATTTTATTCGTTTCGTTACCACACGGGTATACAAAATACACGAACAGTAGCATTGCAAGAAAACCATTCTGTAGTAGAATAAAGGTTTTGCAGAGCATGCAGGGACCTAAACTACCAAAAGATTATAGGCCTAATAATGATTGTATTTCAGTTTCTTCCATCCGATTCTTTTTCATTCGTCGATTGATTTTATTGTTGTTGGATGTGTGACGATGGCAAACTTCACTTGATGCATTTTGCAATATACAGAATCTCGCGATGAAGTGATTTAAATTCATAGCCTGAGCTATTAATTTTAAATTTCGAAACTTCTTAGATTGAATTCGTATGTATACTTTATACGTAGACTTCTTCATCAGCGATGCAATCAACCTTGGAGCCCCCTTCGTTATCACGTGACACGGAACCTCCGAGCCCCAGCTGCCGCAACACCGTATCCATCATCAGACACCCGTCTCCTCCTCCCCTTCCTCCTCCTCCTCCTCCTCCTCCTCTTCCTCCTCCTCCTTATCCTGCGCAGCTGAGGCGGGAAGAGCGTCGGTCCTCAACCTCTGCTGCCGACGCTGCTGCTGCTGCAACGAAGGAAGCATCGTCGGTTGTTGGTCAGAGCCGATCTCTGTCTGTTTCGGATGGACGAGTAGGAGGAGCGGGAGGAGGAGCGGGAGGAGGAGGAGGGTCTAATGTCTTCTGTCGGGGGGTGAGACCCTCCTGGCTCAACGTCCGACCAGTCATCCACATCACTACACCGTCGCCCATCGGCAGTTCGTCTCAAGACTCCGGATCCGTGTCAAGGTATTAAACGCTGCATGATGATGATGATGATGATGACGACGACGATGACTATGACGATGATGATGTGCTTCCGTTTCGCGGAGAAGGGTGTGCGTCCAGTGACTCTAGTCCCATTGGCGGGAACTGCAACTATGCAGAACCGAGTTTCTCCGTGATGGACCCGGTGGTCTGGAACGGACTATCCCAGTATTTTATTGGTCGTGCGGGGTCTGAAGCGCCTCTGAGTAGACCATTTGAAGTATAGCGATATATAAAGTCATGATGAATGAATGAATTTCTAAACTACTTTATTGTGGACCTGCCTAATGTGCGCTTACCCCCCCCCCCCCCCACCCCGAAACGCTGCTAAACGCTGTTGCCAGGCTAATTGCTTGACTTCCTGCTTTTCATAATTATCTGAACTTAAATGACACACCGCCTCCATTGACTTCCGCCCACATTCATTTTAAAGTTTTTCTTCTTTTCGGTAGTTCTCACCTGGATTACCAGGATTACCTGTATCTCTCTGTCTGTCTCTCTCTCTCTGTGTGCCTCTCTTTCTCTGTCTGTCTGTCTCACTCACTCTCTCCCGCTAAGTACCATTAGCTGCTTGTCGCCAAGTTGTCGGTCGACCGCGACTGCCTCTTCGTTGTTTTCGATCAGTCTCGACCGGGTTGTTCCCGGGTGAGGAGTGACTTAGGACTGCCATGACCCAATCACAATCACTTATTTACATCGACCTCTGACCGTGGAATCAACACCCTCGCTCATCTCGCTCTACGATTCTGACTGGAATTCTGTCTTACATCCTTGTATTTTCTACCGGGCTACTGCGCACTCGGAGCGCCTCTGAATTGTCTGCACTTTGAGAGGCGCTTTAGAAGTTCAAAAATGCATGCGGTACAATATTCAGGTATAAGGATGATGCGTGGATGTGAATTGCTGGCGATTGGTTGATGGGTTATTGGGTCATTTATGCATGCGTTATTCTAAGTGAGCGATGAAATTAAATCACATGATATTGATTAAATCTAATGAGTATACTTATACGCTTGTGTTTGATTTAATTGTTTCACTGACTCAACAACATTTAAAAAACATCAATTTTGCAAACGAAATCCACTTCACCTCATTGTGTGTAGCATGCACCTCTCTGACTGTCTCTGTCTGTTAATTTGTCCCTTTGCTCTATTTTGGTGTCTCTCTGTATCCCTCTCTGCCTCTCTCTGTCTTTGTCTCACTTGGTCTCTTTCTGTCTCTCTCTCCCTGTGTCTTGCCATATCTCTGTGTGTGTGTCTCTCTCTGTCTAGTTGCTTTTTTCTGTCTCTTTCTGTTTTATCTCTGTCTAAGGCTCTCTCTGTCTGTCTATGCTCTCTGACTCTGTCATCTTAGCTCCCTATCTGTCTCTCTCTCACTCACTCACTCACTCACTCACTCACTCTCTCTCTCTCTCTCTCTCTCTCTCTCTCTCTCTCTCTCTCTCTCTCTCTCTCTCTCTCTCTCTCTCTCTCTATCTATCTATCTATCTATCTATCTATCTATCTCCATAATTATTATGTATCTATGTATTTATCTATCTCTTCCTCAGTCTCTGCCTCTCTGTCTTTCCCTGTCTCGTCTCTGTCTATCTTGTGCCTCTGGCACCTCTGCCTCTGTCTGTCTGTCTCTCTGCCTCTGTCTATATATATACATAATACATATGTATGCATACATAATTATGTATTGCTCAATGCTCGGTTGGCAAACGGAACAGGAGTAGTCCGACCTAGTTGGTTGTTGAGGAGTAGCACCCAGTGACCAATGTGGGGCATCTCGCTCTTTGCGCCTCCCTCCTCATTCTGTTTCCCTCTGACACAGCCACTACCTTTAGGCTATAATTATAGAGCCTTATTATAATTCAAATCATCCTACACGGCATACCTTTGCGTATATAGCGCTACAGCACGGCTTGTCTTTGTATAGCGCCATAGAAAGTCCTCACACATTCATGTACTTTGGCCAACTTGTCCATGCATGCTCGCTCCCTCGACTGACCATTCCTCTGATAATTAACAATGATAATTATTAACCAGTCATGGATGGCAAGGTGATTGTGTTGTGACCAGTTCCGACGAGATCGGAGTGAAGATTATAGAGCTAGCCACTAGAGTGCTTGTGTGAATGTTTGCATGCATGTTTGTAGGCCTATGTGTATATGCAGCCCATGTTTGTATCTAGACATTTACTATAGCACCTTTTCAGCACCTACGCACCTGCCTAAGCCTTTGCCGGTCGATAACTGATTGTTAAAGAATAGTATAAAGACATTATAAGACCAATAATCAGTGAGCCAATGGTTCTAATCTATAGTTGGAGGAATTATACCTCGCTGGTGAGCTCCTTCAGACACGCAGAACAATCAGACGCAGGTTATTTCCAAATTTTCCACCCAGAGCTGATGGTAGACACCTTGTTCAGAGGTTCTGTACTGAAGGAAGAAGTAGGTTATTAGTAGAAGAAGAAGAATAGGTGAAAATGAGACTCGCAACACACGACGAACTCCACCGCCTGCAGGCAATCGGAGTCTCTCGCAGATGGTCCGCTGGGCATCCTCATCCATCGCCTCATCGTTCTCCTCATTCTCCTCCTCCTCCTCCTCCTCCGTCAGCCACTGGATCCGTGGCAGACGACGATATTCTACACAACCGGTAAATGGTCGAATTGTAATCGTAATCGTAATCTAGAAATTTCTAAAGCGCCACTCGAAAGCCAGGCGAAGGGCACCAGCTTATTCACGAGTGCTGGGTGTCACCTAAGTAAAATAGCTAAGACCAATTCAAGAAC
This sequence comes from Lumbricus terrestris, assembly GCA_949752735.1. NCBI lineage: Eukaryota > Metazoa > Annelida > Clitellata > Crassiclitellata > Lumbricidae > Lumbricus > Lumbricus terrestris. The sequence continues at coordinate 26,620,751 of OX457038.1, forward strand.
TGCATGCTTGTCCTATCATTATTGATGCGATCCGCACAGATATAAATTATTACAGTAGCCTTAATTATAGCCTGAAATGTTGTGTTTAGCTTTCGTCTTTTCTGGTTTGTATTTTATATCTCATGATATAATAATAGGATATCTTGTATGTTGTAACTGTGATATTCACTCCTTCAGTGAACGAAAGAACGATTGAATGAATGAATGAATGAATGCAAGGCCGTAGCCAGGATTTTTGTCTGGGGATGGGGGTTACACAGTTGAAATAATTATTCAGAACTTTAATTAGCAGCTTCCACACATAATCTCACATAAGAGTTTCAAAATTAAATTCCCCTTTGTTCTTGCATCGTGTGTTAATAAATGCATCATTTAATTTTTACATTATTTCATATACGGGGGTTCAAACATCCAACCCCCCGCCCTAAATACGGCCTTGAATGAACGAATGAATGAACATAATAATGAGAGTAGAATAGGCCGTTTGCTTCTCAGTGCCAAGCAGGGGCCGAGAGGCCACTATATGCAGCAACAGCAGCATCAGCAGCAGCAGCAGACCTGCAGCATCTTCTCGTAGGCTATGTTGGCAGATACAGAGGTGTTGCGTGTTCGCAGTTGTCTCTCGACCCACTTCATCATCTCCATATCGTTTCGTACATTCTATCCTTCCGACATTAATTAACCTCCATCTGTTCGTCTGCGTCCACTTGTATTCCGACGCTGAGTATGCTTTAATGGACCCGGTTCTGTTTAAGATGAAACGAAGAAGAGGCCACAGGTATACGTACGGAGGGGACCAATGTGTTTGAATTGAGACTAATCTTGTATTGGCGGTGATTAAATGCCGTCCAGGTAATTCAAATGGAAAGCTCAGCTGCGCCACAACACGATTTTTTCCCGATTAATTAGAGTCGCATACCTGCAGTTGAATGCAGAGGAGGGGAGTAGCCATGCCGGGAAGATTTCGGAGGGGAGTTTCTATTTCTGGATTTGTCGTGCAATAGGCTACACAGAATTAGCAATAAACCTTCGGAAATTATTTGTTTTCAGAGGTTTCAACCCATAAACCGCCCAAACACTTTCATGATAGAATGCCTTGCTTATGATCCGCTATACATAGGTGTTTATAATTATTTGGTGAACTTCAGATATTGCGTCATCCTATGTTTTGCCTCTGCCATTAGAATAATAATTAGAGGCTATCGATCTGTTGTGTCAAAATGACTCTTATACCGACTCATGTCGATGCCATTACATAATTGCATTCACATATTTTTTAAAAAAAAACCTCATGGCTGGAATGGATTGGCCTACCACTCAGCAAGCATAAGAAAAGAAAAGTGGGAAGATTCAATATGAGAATTGTAGAAAAATAACTGCGGAGCCACACGTTAATTTATGTGGAGTTTAGGTGTGCAACGAAGACATTAATAGGGGGCCATAAGAAAGTATAGAGGGAGGCATGTGCGGAGGGACTTAGGCGGGGACAGTGCCCCTCAATGTTTGTGGTGTCCATGCATTGCCCCTCCAATCCTCAAGTGTCTTATCCCCGTCTCTGCTATGAGGCTATGAGACGGGGAAGAGGTTCTTTGGATGTCGAGGGTGCGTTGTTGTGAATTCGGTGTCGATGGTCCGTGAAGAATAAAGCGAATAAAGTGGTCATAATTAAGCTGTTCTTAGTCTTTCCAGAAATTTCAATTAGGCTACTTTTAATTATCAGTTTAAGCCGTTCTTGGTCTTAGCAGTGATTTCAATGTTTGACAACATCCTGTGGCTGTTGAGACCGTTGACGTCATCTTCCTCCTCCTCTTTATTCACGCTTTGGAATGGCACCACACAAAAGCGTCAGAATGTGCAAAGGAGTTTTATTAGGCTACTGTTGGTAGGCCTATACGTAACACTGTGAAGTGTAGGCCCTAAAAAAATAATAAATCTGTGCTTACGATGACCTTTGCGACACCCTTAAGCTAGTGTACAAGAGCAAAGACTTTCGGGTCCCTCGAGCCACTTCGCAAGACATTATTAACACTGGGCTCGACATAATATTCATTCGGTCAATTTCGGTGACCTTCCTTGAGTCAGTGAACTTCTTTCCAGCAGATCACAGGTGCCATCTTTTAGAATTTAGATTAAATTCACTTTCACCAGATGGCGATAGTGTCTTTGATTTCACACGGTATCCGCATCCACATGAACCACAGATCTGCTGCAGACGTGGAGAGTTGTTAGAACTCGCATCTGTTACAAAAAAACTGTTCGCTGGTGTTTTACACTCACTTTTCCATCATCGTCGTCGTCATCGTCGTCATCGTCGTCGTCGTCATCGTCATCGTTGTCATCGTTATCGTTGTCATCGTTATCGTTGTCATCGTCGTTGTCGTCGTCATCCTTCTCCTCCTCTCCTCCCCCTCCTCTTCCTCTTCCTGATCATCATCCACATAATTGTGGCCGTCTTCATCATCAGCATCATCATTATCGTTGTCGTCATCATCGTCGTCGTCGTCATCGTCGTCATCGTTATCGCTGTCGTCGTCGTCGTCTCCTCCTCCTCTCCCCTCCTCTTCCTCTTCCTCCTCCTCATTGTCATCAACCACATCATTGTGGTCGTCATTATCATCATCATCCACATCATTGTGGTCGTCATCATCATCAGCATCATCATTATTGTTGTCGTCATCATCGTCATAGTCGGCATGACCATCACCATTGTCATCAGTATTTTCACCATCATCATCGTTGTCATCCTAGTAATCAATATTTTTATCATCGTCGTCGTCAGCAGCAGCAGCAGCAGCGTCAGATCGTCGATATTGCAGTTATGATCACAATACAAATTATTATTATATCCATTTGATTGTTCTTGCCTGATCGTTACACAACCACAGACCTGGGTTGAATAGAGAGACTTAGATTAAGCTTCGCTTCGCTTGACTGCATTTGGCTCTGGTTAACTGAAGCTATTGTTTGGCGACTGAACATGACTGCCTAATATTGTAAGCAGATAACTGCGACATCGATATCCTGATTTGCTTATGCCTGTCTGTCTGTCTGTCTGTCTGTGTGTCCGTCTGTTCATCCATCCGTCCGCCTGTTTGCGTCTGTCTTTTTGTCTATCTATCAATCTTCTGCTCGAATGGGTGAGATATGTCTCGGACAGTTTCTAAAATAAATTCAATTCAATTCATTTATTGTGACCATCAACCATAAACAGTAGTCATAGTATAACATGTCTCACATGATCGGATGGCAACAAGGAAGGTCCTAAGGGAAGAATATCCCGCTATCCACATGTGCAATTTTAATGCCTGTAATCAATTCTATGAGGATGAGAATTGCCTGCATTGTTTGGTGGTGATTCAACCCACTATAGTGTTTCTGAGGAGTCAGACCCCCAGTTACCATTTCTGTGATTCTCATACTGGTCTACAGACAGCCCTGCATGGTGGTCGCCAGTGTGAGAATTGTGGAAAACAACTGGGGGTTGGACTATGATCCACTTGGAATTAGGGTGTGAAAAACAGACTTTATAATGGAGCTCTAAGAAAGACTGGGGGTTGAAACCCCAACCCCTGGCAATTCTCACAGTGGTGGTCACACACACACACACACACACACACACACACACACACATGTATGTATAACAGAAAAAGGTCTCGTATACGTACGAGTGCTTTGTTCCGCATATCGACAGATAGACAGACACACAGACAGACATTTCTGTGATTCCCATAGGCCCACTAGCCCCGCATAGCGGTCGCCAACGCAGAGAAAGGTTCGTATACGTATGAGTGAGTGCTTTGCTTTGGAATGTCGACAGACAGACGGACGGACGGACAGACAGACATTCAGACAGACAGTCAAACAGACAGACGGACGGACGGACGGATGGGCAGACAGACACACACACACACAGGCACCGAGTCACCCACAGACACCCACAGACAAACAGACTTACAGACCAACCATCGTAGGCTACATTTTCCCATGCTGTTATTGTTTCACCTGAGTTTTCCTCTGCACTCGAATCTTCTGCGTGACGTTAACTTTGTTGGTTGCGTCGAATCCACGAATGCACGATTGCACGAATGCACGATTGCACGAATGCACGATTGCACGTGCTTCTTTGCTCCTTTGCTCCTTTGCTCCTTTACTTCTTTGCTTCTCTGCTTTCTGCTTTTCTGTGTTTTTTGCGGCCTCGTCGATCCGTGCCTTGACGAGTCATTGGCGGACAAGCTTTTATGTCGCTCAGACTTCGTAGATCTTATTGAATCATCGTCTGGTCGTCTTAATAACAGACCGGTCTATGGATGGATCGGTCTGCTATCGTTGTTGATTCTTATACCATAGGTGGTCCGTCTATGGATGAGTAGCAGTCGGGAGACGGGGAGGGAGCCAGGTATTACCACCATCCTCCGTTGCATCCATCGACCGAAGAGTGTCGACGGCGTCAGCTGCTGGCCCACGCGCACGGCGAAGTGTCTGTGTTGAAAGCCTACGAGTGTGCTGGTGGGTGGGTGCCTTGGGTGGTTGAGTGGGTGGCATTAGCCGAACCCAAAGAGATTCTGGGCTGAGAATTTGACTGCGAGGTTCTGCGCTGAAATAATCGTAGAATTTGGTGGACAAAACGTTGCAGGACGCAACGCAAACGTTTTACGGAGCAATATGCAGTTAATAGGCAGATCGTCGTCTTGACCTGTGCTGATGAGTGTTGTGAATGGGATAGCAGCTATAGGCCTAGACATCGTGATTTTCGATTCGAGAAACTTTCGCCGGTTAAAGGTTAAGAAAGTACAATGGAGGTTGAAGTTGGAACTGTCGCAGAACTGCGGGCTCATCGAATCGGGAGACGACATACCCTGGCTATGGTTCGGTGAGCATGGCTTTATAGGCTTAGGCCTATAGTCTACTATTGCTGATAATTTTCTTAAAATTTCTTAAAATTGCAATGGCTTTAATTCGTTCACAGGGACCACTGTAGCAATGTGGCAATAATTATAAGAATGCTTCTTCCACTGTGCATGCTACACATCTGTGACATCTCCCATCAAGAAGAGAACGAAGCTTAAAACCGGATTAGAGTCTACACTTTACAGGGAGTTCAACTGTAAATCAGTCACTGAATCCAGGATTCCCAAGCTGATAATATTTAATTGAAACCGGATTTTTCAAGGTGCATCGCAGTAGAAAAGTAGAAAAGTGTTTTGGAGCCAAGTCTTCTTGATCATTAGTCCAGAACTGTGAAATTCCTTGCCTATAGCTCTTTGGGTTCTGTAGGTTCTTTGCTGTCATTGAGATGCAGACCTAAGAATTGTCTGTTTGACTGTTTCAACTTGTTAATAATCTAGCCTCTTGTTTTCTTTACCATTGTTATGTATACTCTAACTGGACATCCACAGCAGATTATGGTTTTCCCCAGAGTTTCTCTTGAAGTAATGCCTTAGGGCATTGTGATAATGGAGGCCTAAATGTTTTACTAATTATAATTAAAGGAGGCAAATGTTATTCCATATTAAACAGTTATGCTTTAAATCATAAAACTAGTTGAACCAGTACTTTATTGACATGGCTAATACTACTACTACTACTTATGCTGCCACTACCAGGACTACTATTACTACCACTAGAGTACCACTACCACTTACCTGTTAGACCTACTAATCAACCAGCCATCCCTCCGACACTAGAGGGCAGCAATTGGATAACATTGGGAGGGTGTGTCTGCGCAATTGGGAGTACTTCTGATTTGCAGTCTTTTCATTGTTTATTTACAGCAATGTTTACAAAGCTGCAGGGAATATATAATGCTAGAATTTATGTCTATACTCTAGACTACTTGTCTGCTTATTAACTGTGACATAAGTGTAAGTGGTTTAAGTAGTTATATAAATAGAATGTGAAACAAGTTATGTCCTAGAAACTGTTGTTTAAATTTTTTGCTCTATTATTTGATTGGAGAACTTAGGTTAGAAGGGCTTCCAAGTTCCAATAACCCTTTGACTTTATTTTCGCCATTAATTTTTTGCATTCTTGTAACCCTTCTAACTCAAGTTATACATTCGGTAATAGCTGTGGAGTGGCTTTTATGTTGATCATGGAGAGAAGCATAAAAGTTACATACCTTGGTTGTTGTCTGCCTAGGAAATCAAAACCTATGTTAGTTATTCCTTGAATTTTTTTAGTTTGTTACTATGGCGTCATACAGGCTTGGCTATTGCATACATGGGTTTTATTTGAAGCTGTAGCAATTCAATTTTAAATTATGTCGTGCAGACAATTTCTCTGGACATCACCATCATTGATGCTGCAATTGTGAATTTGTATTTGTATAGCTCTATATCAAGTGGCTCAACAGTGGCATGTTTTGTTTACAAATCCTAAAAGCTGCAGCTACGGGTAATGCTGAATGAGATATTTTTGCAAATCACCAGAATTAGGGTCATCTGTATGATAGAGGACAGAGACACAGTGGGAAAAGCAATTGATCTCGTTATATCCGAAGTGCTCAAAGGATGCTATTCTTAAAGGTATTGACTGAGCCACTTTTACTAGACCATTCTGTTTATTTTTAATACAGATACATGTGATTGTGATGTATAGGCAAGCCATAGTTGTGCAAGCAAGTGCAGCATATTTGGAAACTTAAAATAATTATCAGAGGCCTTATTTGGATTTTGCACAAGAATTTCCAAAGAGACATACATTTGTATGACTTTGGTCTTTCTTTTCCGAGCTAAGTATTTGCTGTGGGACCCCTCAAAATGTGACTTTGTGGCTTTACACTTCTAATGCAATAAGCATTCGTTAAATATTGTAGCAGAGGAGAAGCATGAAAAATCTGGATATATCTTCTAAGAGACTTTTCTAGTTTGGCACGATGTCATGGACAATGGATTTTGCATACAGTTATAATAGACTGTCTATGAAAGAGCCACAGCTGTGGTGCGGACAGTGGTGGATTTTGCTTATTAATGTCTTCATAAATCTGTCTAGCAACACAACCAATGGGCCACAGCTGTACTGCAGCATTTGAACAATCGGACAAGATATTCTGGCGCTTGGTTATGGCTCTATGATTGTCGACAATCTGTAGGAACACTCGATTCTCAAGACTGTAAAAGATGGAAATAGACAGGCCTGCAGTCTTTCAGCAAACAGACATTTGTTTCAGGAATTAGAACAGGAGAGCTTTAGTTTAGGGACATTTCTTTGGCACTCTACGGACCTGAGCCTGGACCTGCGCTTAGGTGGCAGTCAGATATGAACTCCCTTAAGGAATAAAAGTCCTGTCAGTCAATTGTGACTCGTTAATCACTTGTGTCTGCAGTGGGAAAACACTTCTAAACGGAAGCCCAAGTTTTTTAGAATTCGAAAGGCTGTTTGTACTGGTATCATTCTGGCACAGTGATCTTTTTATCACAAGGACTCGAAACTTAAAGCCTACGTGTAAGTCACTGGCACGAAATGTTTTGGTGATCAATTTACAACTGAATGCCAATGGAATTCACTAATTACTTGCTTAGACATAGGGCCTACGACAGTTTGATTAAAATTATTTACGCAGTTTAAAAATTAAATTCTGCAGGCTTTATATATCACTCAACGATGCATATGTAATAATATGTATGCATATGGACGGACTGTTATGGATGTACATTGTAGGAACCCGTGAAATCAGATGGTATTGAAAAGGAAGGTTCCATGCTATTCTTTCCCAAAAGGAAATCCATACTGCTTATGGTCGTTTTAGGTTGCAGATTGTTAAGACCTTTCAACCCTGCATCTTGGCTTTCTGTTTGATAAACTGGTAATTGCTTGCTGATCCATGTAACCTATTGAATGCACTTTCACTTAGAATGGTCTTGATATAATGTTTCTGATCCTTTCCACTGCTACCATACATTAGCATAAAAAGTGTCTGCAGACTAATCGTAATCTTGATTTATTTCAACTGAGTCTCAAGAGCTTATTTGCAGATACTCAGTCATGGTCCCAGTGTCTCTAGAACTGTTTAACGGCGTATAATAAATTAGTGAATTATCTTGTCTTACCCTACCGTGCAATATCTTCTTCTGATCATCACCTCCATGCTCATAACATACAACTCATGTTTCTGCCTTGGTATATGTGTGTTATATCCGCAACACTATTACTAAAAATATCAGGTAAATATTTTTTCTTATCTTAAGACCAATCTGATTTGTGAAGTGTTGTTTTGTACTTTTTAAAGGTCTTTTCATTCTTAGGGCAACTCTTTCTTTATTAGTTACTTGCCCTGGGATTAGATTAGCTGCTGTTGGCACTACATAAGTCAGTCACCGCAATCGGTCTCATCGTGTGACATTGCTCCACTGCTTTCACGGTCAATCCCTGGTTTTACTTTTATACTTGTTGCGCTGTACTGCTGCTGCTGCTGCTGCTGCTCGTGTTTACACATTGGAGACTATTGATTGAGTGAGGCAGGGAGGCAGGTAGAAACGTTTACTCGGATTGTGTCAGCTTGTTTGCCTTCTATGGGTAAACCTATCTTATCAAGTATACGTGTTCAGCTGGATATGCAGACTCCCCGGCGGCGCTGGCGGCTACATGGGCATGGAGCTAGGAGAGGTGATGGAGTTGCAGGGGTTGCTGTTCAAAGCTATTGGACACTGCCTTCTATGTGTTTGAAGGCCTGTCAATATTATAGACATTGGATAAGCTTACATTTTACAGAGGTTTTGGAAGGGTTTTTCTGAAGAGGGGAGAAAATGATAGTCAGTTATATTTGCTTAGTTCCTGTTTTGCAAATAAGGTCATACAATAGGCAGTGGCATTTGTGTGAGCCCTATTCACAGTTTGGAAAATATTGTTTTGCAATAAATTCCAAGTCAGTCCAATTTGTCCCACTTAAGTGAAAATCTGTCATTCGACTTCACAGTTATTTTCAACTCCAGCCATTCGAAGTCTGATCCACGTCTATTCTGTAATTCCGATTCAATTCAATGAATTGATCTACCAAAGTAGCAAACCGATTTTGCCTGGTGAATCATAAAACTAGATTTTGAAGATCTTCCAAGTATTCTCAAGACATTTTAGGTGTAGGCCGTAGCAGTAACGGTGTTTATATTATTATTTATAATGCACATAAACTCACACAAAGATGTAAATTTGAAGTGCAAGTTGAAGTGCAACTAGCCAGTCAGTCAGTCACCTGGCTAAGAGGATTTAGTCGTAGGTACGTCCGAGGTGATTAAGAAATTGTGGTATGTGACATGGTTGTTCAGGACGGAAAGAATTCCAAGCATCTGCTGGTGTATAATCATTGGTAGTCAGTTCGATTTCCTAGGGGCAGCAACACGGAATGTGTGAAGCCCACGACAGCATTGCGATGTCGCTGTTCAATCCAAAGACGAATAGTTGAAATCAGTCTGCGGGAGAAGGCTATAGCCTATAAGGAGATAATAAATAGTAGTCGATGGTAGAAAGGAGTGCTTTGTTTAAGGAATGTTGTAGGTTTATTTGTTTATTTGTTCTTGATGTTATCTTCATCATCATCATTGCTATCAGCATCATCATTGTCGTCATCACTGTCAGCATCATCTTCATCGTCGTCATCATCATCAGTTGATCACTGATTTGATTTGATAACTGATTTGGTAATCTTCAGAGCAATTAATAAGTAAGGTGTTACAGAAGGATGACTTTGAAAGCATTAGCTTTGCATGCATAACTGCATCTTAAATTTTAGTTCTGGCTAATCACAATGTAAAAAGTTATTAAATTAAGCAGCCTTTAAGCTTAAGGAGACATTATCCAGTAGAAGAATTGATACTGAAGTTCTCTTTGATCTTCATTCATCTGTCTGGTAATTAAGTCACAATGCTGCATTGTCATAGACTCTCATGCAATCCCTGTTGTTTTCAGCCTCTCCCTAGGCATAGAACCAACCATATAATCACCGTTTTCCAATGCCTGAACTGTTCTTATCCTATCAGAAAGAAACATCTTAAAGTTTCTCATCGACTATAAACAACTGAATATCTAATTGCTCTTGACGTGGCTGCTAAATGGCTGTGCTTTGTTCATTCTTTGTGATCGTTTGCATGCTAAAAATGTTACTAATAATAATGAATAATAATAATAATAATGATAATGATAATAATAATAATGAGAATGATAATAATAATAATTATAATAATAGCAATAATAATAATAATAATAATAATAATAATATTAAAAAATAAAATAAAATAAAAAATAAAAAAAATAAAATAAAAAAATAAAAAATAATAATAATAATAATCACAATAGTAATATATCATGATAATAATGATAATAACTCAATGATAATGATGATATAGTAATGATAATAAATCTCACATAGGTTAAAACACAGACTCACACTGCAGTATATCAAGCTCATTCCTGTCTTAAGTTAAGGCAAAACTTGGTGTGATGCAAATCAAAACCATTCACCCAAAAACATTTCCTGTGATTTCTTTTGTCGCTAAGCTCCGGCTATTCATTACGATTAACTCGAACAATGGCCGAAGCTTATCTTATGCAGAAAATTGCTTCAGTGGTGCTGTGTTATTGGAATATAGTGGAGTTGAGGAGGAAAGGACTAGCTGTTCATTCTTGGCGAGATTCAGTGAAAGAAAGAATATTACAGAACCTCAGTCTATGTTAAACTTATTAAAAGGGATTATCCATGTACGGAAGAAGTGCAGAAGTAAGTTGGGCATAGAGATGTTCGAAGGATGGAGGGCGATATAAACTCTTGTGTTCTTCCAGAGTGATACAGACCTTGTACATAGCTGTCTCTCCAATTATTTAGGAGTAGAGTTGCGTACTGTGTAATCGTCAGGTTTATATGTATTGTACATAATATGTGTGCATAAAACAATTGAGAACAATTATTGCCAGCAGTGCAAACAGTGCAGTTTGGACAGCAGACGGCAGTAAGATGGCTAGAATTCATGTAGCAGAAACTGTCTGGTGCTAAGTGAATTCACCATGGCCTGCTGGGTGAGCATCTTCTATGCAGAAATATCTGGTTGCGACAGACAATTGCAGTTGATTTTGTATTGTCTGCATTAGTGTCTGCAATTGTCACACACTGATTTCAGTGTGTGATAGTGGAGAGTTGAATGAATGAATATCCAGGTCTAACGTGTAATGAAGCTGTTATATGATGAGCACTGAGCTCACGTGGATATCTCCAGGTAATATTCAAGACGAATGGTCATTTCTGTACGGCTTTAGCACCTAAAAACCTTTCTATGAAAAGCTGTACAGGTACCGGGAAATATGTATACATTTGCAGGTATCGTCAAGGCATCTTCAGTGTAGATCTAATGTAGCGAAACATGTAGATCGACATGTGATGTAGCTTACATAAATGCCACACTTCACTGCTGGCATTGCTCCATACTGTGTGAAGGCTGAAATTGAGCTTTGTGAGATTCTTCATAATGCCTATTAGTTGAGACCTCTCTGCGGCTAATTCAACCAAGTAAAGTATACTCTCCTCCAATCTCTCAGAGACTTAGTAATGGCTGCCAACTCCTTGGTGCACATAGTACCGTAGTGATGCATATCCCTCTAGGAATAACTTCCTCAGTCCTACTCCGTCAGCTGCATTGGTTTCCTGTTCAGTACATGATTAAATTTAATTGGCCTGTTAGACCTACAAATCCTTCGGCAATCAGTACCTCCTTAACTTCAAACTTCAGTCACTAGTAACTCCTTACAAATCCCCTCGTAATCTTCTTCCATTGTAATCTTCTCTTTCTGATGGTGTTTCCAGAAAGAGAAGATTACAATGGATGGGTCATGTGATCCGCATGGATGAAGCCAGGATAGCATATGTAATATAATAATAATAATAATTACAAATAAAAGTAATAATAATGATAATAAATGTTGGTGTTCTTTTTGTTTTATTGCTATATGCATGAAAAGAACGCATCAGGATTTGATAAAGTTAGATAACTACGTATACCAGACACGAGATTAATCTTGGCTGGAATCCGATTCAGTAAAAATGCCATGCTGGACGAAAATGGTGGCACATAAGAACGCTGGAAAAGCCTGTCTCTTGTCGTCCGCCTCTTGAGCAGATGCTAACCAGTGCTGCATATAGTGAATGCTGGTCTAATCTGATTGATGGGTGCAAGAGTTCCGAATACCAATGGAGCAAAATACTGAGCAGACAGGATAAGTTGTGCTTAGTCACCTTCTCTGGTGCTACTATCTCGGCGGAAATAGCAGCACAAGAATTGCGGGCAGCGTTTGAGGGCTTGACTCATCTGTAGTAGACCTATCGATCGCTGTCATATATACAATATTATACATTGTACAGGGTAAGGTTTATCCCGGTTTTCCCCGGATTTAAGGATGCTTGTTAGGCCTACTGCTTAATAACACTGTGTAGTGTCAAGGGTGATTAGTGTCGTCCTCCTACTTTGTCCAGGCTTAGGACCGTCAATGCCAGTGGCGGAGTTTGGATTTAAGGCTGTGAATTCGGTACACCACTTTGTTCTGATCTCACGGGCCCAACCAACGGGTTGATTATTATATGATCGCAGTGAGGCCACTTGCACCTGTAAGCACAAGTGGATGACTACCCTACGCCAAGAGGGTGCCACTAAGGAACAAGTGCTCAAAGAAGGGCATGTTTTGGTGCATCATATGATGATGAATGATGTGATATAATGATGTCGTTTTACAATAGAAATCCTAACAAAGAGTTCAACGATTTAGAGGAGCATGTATTTCAGATGACTCCAGCAACAGCATTGATCACAACTAGGTCAAGTGCGACAGTGAATGTGATACAATGTTTATCTTATGTAGCAATGTACCATGGTACAATGCAGCACATGTTTGGCCAAAGTGAAATATGGGTGTTTGCAGATTGTCATTGTTGTTTTTGTGAAAAATTGAAGTTGTGAAGAGCAGAGAGGAGATGTTGTGGCAGTCTAAAATAGATGGAATTGATCGATGTGAATCATAAATCTTGTAATGAGCACTGAGAGTTTTTAATTGAGAAGTTAACAGTTAATGTAATTTTGCAAAAAACATGAAGAAAAAAAGCTGCTGCATGATTTTACCAGCATTTGAAACATTGAAATTAAATTTGAGAGGCTCAACAATTGTAAGTACCGGTAGTAGATAATTCTACTCTGGAGAGAAAGAGAGAGAGAGCGACTTAATTAACTATCTCAAAATTTGAATACTTCATTTGACCTCTTCAAATTGAAATGTCTTTTAGTCATTGAGACATATATAAAACTGCTATTTAATACACCAGTTATTGGAATTTTTAGAAAATTTGCACAATATGAATAGATCATGCATCTGATTTGTTGTGAGGCGCAGTGGTGTAGTGGGCATATTCATTGCCTTGCAGCCAGAGGGTTTCAGGTTCGAATCCACCTCAGGCCGCCTCGTTGGGACCAGGAGCAAGTCCTTCACTCGCAATTGCTCATGCGCTTCAGCATGAAACTCGGATTCAGTGTCCGCACTGTAGTTGGGAGCGCTTCTGAGTAGAAACCTTGAAGGGGTGCTATATAAGTGCACATACAAATATATAAGCAAACTATATAAATATTCGATTAAAATTGCAATTATATCTGTTTCTAGTTTTACACATGTCACACTTTCTTATACTTTATTTCTTATGGAATGGGAACATCTTACAGAATGGGAACAACTTATGGAATGAGGTGATTTTACAGATTGGGAACTTCTTGCAGAATGGAGAGATCTTATGGCATGGGGATAACTTATGGATGGGGAGATCTTATGAAATAGGGAGATCTTATAGAATGGAAGCATCTTACCTAATTGTAACATCGGGATCAGACCTCCTTTCATAGTACCATTTTGATGACCTGAGTGGCTTGACGCAGTGCTCGCAAATAGGCTGTAACCATGCACATGACTTTCTGGTGGCACTTTAGAAGTTTGGAGATTATGATTACGATTATGAACATCTTATCAAATGCGAACATCTTTAAGATATTGATGATGTTTTAATGCATGACATATGAAACAATATATAATATGTATATATATATATATATATATATATATATATATATATATAAATGTCATAATTAGAAAATTTCAAGAAAATTTGCCAACAATGCAACAGTTTCCATCATCTGTAGCACTCGCTGTATAATATGGAAATAATATTGTCCAAGATGACAATTAACATTTAGATGGAACCAGTGAACATTGCATGTTCCTGGTCTTTGGCCTGCAGAATTTTGACTTGGCTGATCTCAGACTCCACATTGTTTAGTGGCCATACTGATCAGTGGCTACAGGTGGACATTTCGGACACAATTGCAGTGTCACTGTAGAGCTGTTTATTGAATTGATTTAGATGACTGGTTAAAGCTTGGAAAATTAAGGCTAAATACTATTGTACCAGGTACCGGTATGGAAAAAAAAATTATGCTTTAGGAATATTTCAACGATGAAAGCATTGGTCAGTTGGTGATAGAGCCCATGAACACTCCAGGCCCTGATGATTTAATGCAAAAGGCACTTTAAAGGTGAAATGAATGAAGGGAATTGTTAAGATGCTGGTAGGCTTCATACTTAACATCCTTCCTTTGGGCTGCCATCGGCCATAGTACCACAGTACCGTGGTACAAGGTAGATATGATGCTTCTACAATAGTCACATCCTAGGGGAAATTCCTGCCCACCTGCCAAGCTATGGCAGCTATCCCAAGATTTGTTGAGGTTATTGAGGGCTATCATCATCATCATCGTCGTCTCATCGTCGTCGTCGTCGTCGTCATCATCATCGTCGTCATCATCATCATCACCACCACCATCACCATCGCCATGAATGCAGAATGAGAACCATGAATGCATCAGTCAACTCTGGGAATCACACTTGTCTGTGTGTGTGTGTTTGCGTGTGTGTGTGTGTGCGTGTGTGTGTGTCACTGGTCAGGGTTTTAATCAAAATCTATGCTTTGAAGCTGGGACCATAATGCCCCAGCGGCATTATGTTCTGATCTTCAGATATCAAATATTGACATCTAATTTATATGCAATAAATTGATTGACTGCATATAATTTCCACTATGATGATGAAGGTCAGTTATGTCATTTAACTGGCTTTTGAAGTACATAATTGCGTTGATTTTATAATGGTTAATTAGGCAATTAGATATACTTTCATAGTCAAGCTTGAAGTTGTAACTTGGTTGCATATAGAAGTCTAGCATAACATTTGCATTTGTTGTAGCATGACTGTTGAATTAATCAGAATACATGAGCTGCTTAATATACTGGCCAGAGTTATCCAGTAGCTATGTATAATTGTATATGGAACTTAGCCACAGAGAGAAAGAGAGAGAAAGAGAGAGAGAGACAGACAGACAGACAGACAGACAGACAGACAGACAGACAGGGACACAGAGACAGAGAGAAGACACTGTGAATGGTTGATATGGATCCAATAACATTAACATGTTATCATCTCTATACAGTGCATAGTTTATTGCTTCTTTGTTCATTTACAACATCGTTTTGACCCTCCAACCATTTATATAAAAATTTGCTGCCTCTCAGACTATGTCACGTGACGTTCCTCAAAAGCCAAGGATGCCAGATTTCTCTGTGCTTCATTGTCTGACCAGATCATCATGGGTAATCCTAGAACTTTGCCTTTGGCTTCTGTAATGGACCCCGATTGAAATCAAGTAAGATAAAGCTTTCGTCTGATTGCCCGTCTGTCCATAGAGGGCTACGTATCGTACCGAGTGCTTTTCAGCTCATTTCCCAGTCGAGCGTATCTGCCTTAAAAAGGAAACCATGTGATGAAGGCCGTGAATAACATATCATTTTGACAACATTTGCAATTCAGGTTGCTTACTTACTATTCATTCATGCATTCATTATAGAAATTTATATAGCGACCCTTCAAGGTACTACACAGGAGCGCTCCTAACCCAACCTCGGCTGAGAAGAACTGTTTTAAGACTGCGATAAAATGCATCTGAACAAATCCTAGGCATAAGGCACATAGACAGACAGTGGAAGCCCATTCATTCCATATCACGGGGCCAATAACAGAGAAAGCATGGTGCTGTCTAAGAGCAGTTCATGATCGGGGAATGCAGAGTTCGCCATTAGTGGAGGAATGCAGAGCACTGGTGGATCGTTGATGTCATCAGCTACTCTGTTAAAACTACTCGATCGTTCTGTTGATATTTCGGTCGTCGTGGGTTCTTAGGAGACCGTGGCTGCCGAAGAATCGAATTGCAATTTAGGCACAGAATCTTAATAAAATAAATATAAGCTCTTTTGCTGCAATCAAGTCATTCGATGACTGGTTTGATATCATTCAAGTCATTGCATTCAATTGCACCAACTTGTGGATTTAGCTCGTTAAGGTATCTTAAAATGATGATTCTCATGAAAGATGACTAAAAGTGTTTGTAAAAGATACATTTTGAGATCATACCTGGTCATTAGCACCACACATACAGAAAGATAGACAAATATGTGCAGGAATTAGATAAACAAATCACCCTGCCTGAACTATTGTCACGATACATAATTGTCGATGATGACAGTGAAAATAATGAATAATGATGGCTGATTGTTTTATGTTCTCTGCCTCAGATTCACTTTTACCTCCAGTCCTGTGATTCCGCTTTACTGATTTTGCAAGCATAATACATGTTTAGAATTGTATAAGTAATGAAATAAATCATGATCATCATAATTATTCCATCTGTTGATTCAAATTAAACCTGCTCTGGTCATAGGTCTACGTGAATGCAGTATTCTTATGCTATTGTGGAATTGGCTTTAACATAGTTCCCGATTGAATCAATTGGATGAAATTGAATGACTGCTGTGTGTTTGAAATACACTCAGGGATGAATGAATTGCTGAAATGTATACCTTCTCTGGGTATCCCTTTCCTTGTTCTTGCAATTAACGTTGGCCTGTCATATTTGTGAACAATTCTGATGTGCAGTTGTGTTGTTCAAAAAAACTTTGTGTATCTGTTGCTTTTACGTCAGATGTCATTTCTATGGCACATACTGCAGAAATTTGCTGTCTGCACACATAGTTAGTATATGTTCAACTTTGATGTTCCAAGGTAAGTTGTTTACCTGCCACCCAGGGAGCCTATGTAGCCCTGTGTGCTCCCATATCAGATGATTGAAATAACCTCTTCAGGTTCGAGTTCCTAAGTTCTGTACCTGCAACACAAACTTTCTACTTTCCATGGGACCCCGCCATACTATCTGTCATGCTGTATCAACCAGCATGATGCTGAAGATAACTAGCAGACGAGGCCATACTCAGTGGCGTAGGCAAGGGGGGGGTTTCGGGGGTTAAACCCCCCTCCCCATTGGCCCGGAAAAAAGGTTTTTTTAAGGTTAATTATTCATTTAAGTAAGAAAAATAGCCAGAAACAGGGTATCCGGCCATAAAACCCCCCCATTGAAAATTTCTGGCTACGCCACTGGCCATACTGACCATCAAGGCCAGCCAAATCCTGCCAGAAATGCTGGTGAGGGCTGCAGAGATCAAGGCCTAGAGATCAAGGGCAGCTGATATTTGCTCAGCCCAAGCATTATCCGCCTGATGAAATGGAAAGAGTGATGAAAAGATTAGCTGAATGGGACGACTGGCTGAAGCCTAACTCTTCTTGTTCAGTTCGTTTTTTTGCTTGCGCATACCGTTGACCAATCCATTTCAATCACGGGTCGATCCCCAGAGGTCAACTTCTTGTTGGCAATGGGTCAACATTAGATGAAGTGTCTATGTTCAGCCCTCAAACGTATCAACGTGTCACCCAAGTGTTCATCAGCTGCTTCAGAACAATCACTAAATGACTGAGAATGGCAGACCAGAGCAGACTGGAGTTCAAGAATGGTGGAGAGTAGTATAGGTAGCTTCCTGTTGAAGCCATAATAAAACTTCAAGTGGTCTTTCAGAGTTATAAACTTTTGCAACAAGCACTTCTGCTTACCTTCAACCACTGGTAACTCTGTGTGTTCCTCCCTCTATAGAGTCTATACTGTTGTCTGCTGTTTGTGTGTGGCTGTAAGAAAAACACAAAAGAAACCACCAAAAAAATGTTGAGGATTTATGCGAAAACCATTAAAATCTTCTGTGAAATAAACAGCACAGTAAATACTGTTATGTGGATGGGTCAATTGAGAGAAATAATAACA